>JAVTVY010016104.1:0-66660 GCA_036873755.1 Hanleya hanleyi | reverse complement strand
TGTGAATAATTAAAAAAATGTGGTATTTATAGTGTAAGACACGCGCACGCGCAGCGAAAACACTCTGGTTGTATCGTGTGCTACGCTGCTGAAGAAAAAATATATGTGTGTTTGTTTAACAATTATAAACAGCTTTTCATTTTACAATAAATGTCAGGGCACGTGTAAATTTTATTACAAGTTAAACTCAGGCAATTCATTAGTGTTATATTTAAAAATTTAACAACCTAACGCTAGAATATATGGTTATTTTTATTAATTTTTAGGCATTTTAAAAATCATAAAGTTAGTGTACGGTAGTCTAAAACCCAGGTACATTGGAAATAATTTAATTTTCCTGGCTAAAAAAAAAATACGTGTACACTATGGATTAGTCTTATCATAATTCCGAGAAAATTGTAACGGATTTATGGAAAAAAAATAGGAAATTTTATGCTTGAGCAATGATAACAAACACACTCATATACAGTGAGCATAGCTTGCACTCATTCACACTTGGCGGCCATGCATATCTTGTACTCATTGACACTTGGCGGCCATCTTGTCCCACCTCCCACATCTTGCACTCACTGACACTGGCGGCCATTTTGTACCCACCTCCCACATGGTGGCCATCTTGTCCCACCTCCCACATGGCGGACATCTTGTACCCACCTCCCACATCTCACTAAAAGTATAAATACGTGTATATTGTGACATTTATTCACCCATACAATCATGAATTCAACAAGACGTGCGCTGTTTACACAACACCCCGCTAGGGACCCGAGAAATGCTACAGAACACAGAGAGCTGGTTAGCGTTCAGGAAAATGATGGAATGAGGGTAACCACCAGTTTTCAAAGGGAATTGGAAAACGAAACAACCATCTTAACACGCAGTACAGAAGAATTAGAACAACTCCGGCGAACTGTCGAAGAAAATGCACAATTGGAAAGACTAAGGGATGAACATGACGCAGAAATAAGCACGATGGAAACCATCCAAGAACCTGATGATGATGACTCAACTGATGAGGAACTACAAGATGAACTGCCATGGTTAAATAGTAGACGTGGGCCAACGACAACGCCTGGTGAAATTCCAATGATTTCAACTACCGCCGAAACTCTGCCACAACAATGCTGTGGGTGTGAAGCCGAGATAACTCGCCTGAACAACTTGATTAATGGACTGAAAGAAGACCTGATTAAAATGGACGAGGAGAATCACAGACAATACGAACAACTGGATAAAGAGGAGAAAATATCACGCTGTAGCATATGTACAGATGCCGAAAGCGAGTTTGCTGTTTTACCATGCGGTCATTTATGCCTATGTGCGGGTTGTTGGGTGACACTGACGTGTGTAGGAGACATGTGCCATTGCACTGAGGCCGGCGAGAACCATCTGAAAAAAAAATGTCCAATTTGCCGGAAACATGTAGGAGGGATAAAGAAAATCTACCGTGCCTAAGTGTGGTGGTGTAACACTAACGGCCCTTTTCAGGGCCAACCATCTTCCCCGGAAGAGGAAACTTCTAAAAGCACAAAAATTAACATCAGACCCCATCATTGTTATCCCCAAAGAAAAAAAAAATCAATTTTTTCAATTTTTTAACAATTAAATATTGAAAAAACGGAAAAAGGGGAATTAGAAGGGGGGGACAAGGGGGAGGGAAGGTTGATGGAACAGCCAAAAATTTTTTTTTATTTTAAAAACAAGGAAAAAAAGATTCATGGAGCCAAAAAAAATCTTTTTCATTTTATATGTTTTTTTAACAATTAAATATTGAAAACAAGGCAGGAAAAAAGGGGGCGGGGTCGGGAGGAGGGAAGGTTGATGGAACAGCCAATATAGGGAAGCCCCTAATGGGCCAATGGGGTCGAGTGAGGTATCAAATTGAAGCTTAGGTGAAGGGGCATCTGATGCACTGGGTATGGGATTGAACTATCACCCTTCTGCGCATGCGCGGCAGTGAAGGGGTATAAAAACAGCCTTTTTGGAGCTGGGGAAGCCTCTACTGGACCGATGGGGTATTTGCATGCGCACAATCACCCTAATTCAACCCCATACTCAGTCCATCAGATGCTCCTTCACCTAAGCTTCAATTGGACCCTCTACCTGCAAAAAAATTTTTTTAGCTGCTTCAGGAGTGTATAAATACACTCTTTTTTTAATTTGGAGGTAGTGGGTGGAGAGAGGTATCAAATTAAAGCTTAGGTGAAGGAGCATGTGATGCACTGAGTATGGGGTTGAATTAGAGTGATTCTGCGCATGCGCGGCCCCCCAAAGGTGTGAAAATATACGTTTTGGCATTTAGGGAAGCCCCTAATGCACCAATGGGATGGAGTGAGGTATCAAAGTGAAGCATTCATGAAGGACGATGTAATGGACTGGGTGTGAGAAAAATGATGATGACGTCATGACTAGGGGCTCAGGTGGATGAAAAACTGCTACGGAGTAATAGTCTGTTAAATTTGCACTGGTAAAATCGAAAAAAGTAATAGGGATGGCCACAGCTGATACAAGTAGGCTGGATGACTGACAGGCAGGCTGGCTGGCTGGCTGATGAAGTCAGGTCAGGTAAGTCAGATTGAATACACCCTTTCCCTAAAAATCAACTCCTTTTATACATTTTACTACTGGCGGCCATCTTGTACCCACCATCCCACATCTTCCACTGGCGGCCATCTTGTACCCACCTCCCACATGGCGGCCATCTTGTACCCACCTCCCACATCTTCCACTGGCGGCCATCTTGTACCCACCTCCCACATCTTCCACTGGCGGCCATCTTGTACCCACCTCCCACATGGCGGCCATCTTGTACCCACCTCCCACATGGCGGCCATCTTGTACCCACCTCCCACATCTTGCACTGACTGACACTTGGCGGCCATCTTGTACCCACCTCCTACATCTTGCACTGACTGACACTTGGCGGCCATCTTGTACCCACCTCCCACATCTTGCACTGACTGACACTTGGCGGCCATCTTGTACCCACCTCCCACATGGCGGCCATCTTGTACCCACCTCCCACATGGCGGCCATCTTGTACCCACCTCCCACACATCACGCATGCGCACACCGCCCCAATACCGCCACAAAACCTACACTTATGACGTCACACCAGGTTCTGCGCATGCGCAGTGAGGCGCTATCTCATCAATTAGGGTATTGTATACTACTGTCGCTCCCATTCTGCGCTTTTGGTTGGGGAGAGAAGTTGGGGATTCCAGTCAGAAAATCTGTTAGAAATTATCGTTCGTTTTGCTGAAGGGTCATAGGAATCTCGGACTTCCTCCAGGGTAGATTCTCGAAAATACAGCGTGAGAATTATGAGCGATGCAACATGTGCAAGAGCCACGGCATCGAAATGTAAGAATATTGATGTGGACAGTTGTGGATACAAGATAACTGGTGCAGACAAAATACTTAACACTAATCTTTCTAAGTGAGAAGCATGTTGTAGAGTTGTCAAATTCATGAATATTCGTTTACTCTGTATTCACCCTGAAGATTCCCGAATTGGACAACGTTACAGAATTCTTTCACAAAGGGACACTTTTAATATGGACGTATTTTCCGTCGCATCGTTGGCGGTCACAACCACCCACCAATGCCTCTTGACATGACCTGTCCAAAGTTACAGTTTGTCTAAAACATGCACTGTATTCGGACAACTACTCTCTCGTTTTCCAGAAGTTCCTTGGAGTTTCTAACGTGATTCGGTGTTTTCAGTATGAACAAGAAAGTGGCTCTTTATTCAGCATATTATGAACAAGAAAGCATTGCAGGGAACCTAATTAATATTATTATTATTGTTTATTTTTTTACTCCAGGAGCGGAGAAGCCTCCACAGGAAAACAATGAGGAACTGTTGATCCCAATAGACATCAAAGCGGAGAAGACACCATCTAGAGTTAACGAAGACTCAGATTTTGATGCTGATGAGGTTGGTAGTGACGTTTCTCAACATGGTTACGATCTGGGAGTTGAAGCCGCCTCCAGGCCATTACATTGTGACGACTCAGGGATCACATCAGTGGACATGGAGTCAGAATTGCCATTGATTAAGTTGGGGAAGACAATCAATGAACAAGAGGAAACAATCATTGTACAATGGGAGACCATCAATGATCAATGGAAGGCAACCAGTGGACAAGGGAAGGCAATAAATGAAAGCGGAGAAACAATTAGTGGAGAAGGCGAAACAACAGATGAACAATGCGAGGCAATCTCTGAACAAGGAGAAGCAATCAATGGCCACATGGAGACCGTCAATGAACAATTGGAGACGATCAGTGGACAAGGGAAGGCAACCAGTGAACAAGTAGAAGCAAACAATGGGCAAAGAGAAGCAACCTGTGGGCAAGGGGCAATCAGTGGACAACGGAAAGCAATCAATGGACAATTGGAGGCAACCAGGGGACAACGAGAGAGAATCAATGAAACTGGGGAAGAATCTGATTATGAGGATGATTATGTAGAAGATATTCCCATAGATCAGGGTCAGAACGACCCAGAGTGTGAATGGATTTATTGTTCAATATGTGGGGAAATGTTTACTCGGCAGGACAGCTTGAAAAAACACATGGAAAACCACCCGTCCATAAGTAGGAGAATATCATCCAGACTGTCTCAAAGAAAACGTCGCCTGGACATCGCTTCAACTGTAAACACAATTCATCCGCCATCGCTAGCATCAAATCACTCTAAACCTGGGGACAGTTCAGGAAAACGCATTGAAACCCGCTCCTCAATAAGAAGAAGAATAGCCTACAGACTTTCTCAAAGGAAACTTCCTTTGAGGATAAGCTTCCCAGAGCCTACTTCGAGCAGAGGAAAGCGAGAAAAGAAGACTTCAAAAGTAAAAGATGATGAATTCATATGTGCAACTTGTGCACAAACTTTCCGAGAGTGGGGCGATTTTTCTCTTCACTTAAGAGGCCATGTAGATCAGATGCCGTTCGTGTGCACAACGTGTGGTGAGATGTTTGAGGACAGGGATACTTTCACAGAACACTTGGAAATCCACGTTCAGACATCGCACAAATCAGTCCCTCGCAAGCCAAAACCGAAGCGGAAATATAAAAGAAGGCCAGTTCCTCCAAATCCTAAACTATGCAATATGGATATGTGTGGAAAATCATTCGAAAGCCGCTCAGATTTATCACGCCACAAACGTGAACATCATGGTTATATGAAAGGACGAACATACTTGTGTCCAGATTGTGGGAAGTTTTTTAACCAGTTGGCGAATTTTCAAAATCACTCAAGACTACATACTGGAGAAAAGCCATACAAGTGTAAACAATGTAACGCTGCTTTTAAACAGTTGACAGAGTTGAATCGCCACGTGAGGAAACACACTGGCGAGAAACCATACCTATGTACTGTTTGTGGAAATAGCTTTGCCGAAAGTCATTATCTTAAATCTCATATGAGATTACACACAGGAGAAAAGCCTTTCCACTGTAAATATTGTGACAAATCATTCTCACAGCGGACCAGCTTGAAAGGACATATCAAATGTCATCACAAGACAATAGTTGAGACTACAGAGAGAGGATCAGTCGAACTGAACCATCTATCAGCTGTCGAGAGCCAGAGTGACTCAGATATCAGCAGCATGTTCCCAGTTGATACAAGTTCGCATGTACCAGTACGATTTAACATGTACGTTCATGGCAGTATGCCATACATGTACCCAAGTTATGATTAACCAACTGGTGGCTTAAGAAATGATATATATATTCAGAAAACTTGTGATGAGGTTGAAACAAAGCATGTTTCTTTAAGGAATTGAGTGTCGGCCTACATTCGCCCGAAGACACGTTCATAAAGTTAGATCGCAGTTCGTTATTCGCGGGGACCAGTCATTCAGCGACCCATAGCAGCGCCCCCTGGCGTCAGATTTGGGATAAGAATATGCAGAGATAGGGCATGACATTCTCTCTTGCTATGCAGAGTTTGGAGTTCAAAGTACTCATCATTATAAAATTACAGATTTCCATATCTGAAGAAATAATTGCTGGTCCCCTCGAATAACGAACTGCGGACTGCGAACCGCGGTCTAACTTTATGAACGTCCGAAGACGAAGATACAGATATCATCATTATCACAATGTTTTTTTCTTTATTTTGGGATTACACTGTCTTAGTATAGCACAGATTCTAGTGTTGAAAATTGGTCGAGTCACATACGGGATTCGAACCAGCGACCGCCAGCACTATATGTCGGTGATCTAAACCACTCGGCCAACGGGCCTCCCACAAACTAGGAGGTAGCAAACCTGCTGAAATTGAACAAGAAGGTGAGTGAGCTGTACGAGATAGTAAACAAACTACAAGGCGAAAATAACAAATTGACCGACCGTTTACTAGATACCGAAACGTATAGCCGCTCATACAACCTGAGATTTGGGGGAATCGAGGAAAAGGAAGGAGAAAGCCCCATGGCCATAATAAAGAAAATCATAGTGGAAGATTTGGACATACAAAATGTCCATGGAAAACGTCCATAGAGCAGAAGGTCCAAAAAAGGTCGGACAACCCAGACATATATTGGCAAAGTTTCTGTACAGGCCGGAAAGAAGGGAGGTTATGATAATTGGGAAACAAAAACTAAAGGGGACTGAAAAATACATAAACAGAAGATCTAATCCCGGAAGACAAAATGAAGAAAAACATATTCAGAGATTTCATGGCCAAAAGTTTTCACGAAGGAAAAAAAGTGAGGTTTGTACGGGGGAAACTGTATGTTGACTGCAGACAAATCCACGAGTCCGAGGTACTGAAATGAAACCACGAAAATATTAATATAATGAACTACTGACGGAAGGGAAAATTATATGTGAATTTGGGTTGCTGACAAAAACATTATATACAATTCGCTCAAGTGTGGAAAACAACTGTGAAATTAACATTAAGCAAACGCTGAAAGGAGAAATTTTCTATGAACTAATTTTGCGCGATTATACTAATACCCTGTAAACTAAACAGATATCAACTTCATTAGGTGATTATATTATTCATAATTTGCCAATCTGACCTACTATGAAAAAAATATTTAATAATGATTTACTTTTTAGCCGATATATTGAATATGTATATATGTTGTCAAATGTTAATTCAGTATTGGTCATCTGTGCAATATTTACATGTACATAAATAATGATTTTGAAAATGTGCACAGTATAACCGAAGGTTAATACGGTGTGGAACCAAAATATACTTGTTTGTATTGAATATGATTATGCGGGTTGATTCTGTGCCAGTTTGTTTCATTCTGTCAAAATCCAAAATTTTCAGGTTAAGGTTTGAAATTCGGTAGTTCTGATAAATGTCGAGTGCATGGTTTAAAGTTGGGGGTCGGGTTGGTTCCATTTGGGACCAACCCGGTACCAAAACAGACTATTCTTGTGTCCTTCAAAATCTGATGATTTTTATCATATATTCTGTCATGTATGTGGTATATGAAACCAAGCTGGTAGCAGATGAGGTCAAGTTGGTTGTAGCTGTGACCGGTTTGGTCTCAACAGAAATGATTTTGATTTTGAAAATATCAAGTGGTTTCGACTCCAACTCAATACTTTTTCGTTGAGAACCAGACTGGTGCGGTGTGGGACCGAATTGGTCACGACTGGGACCGCTTTGGTTGCATAGGGGACGATTTTGGTCCCGACCTGATCCAGCAGGGTTTTAAAAGTATTTAATATATCAGGAGTATCATTGTAAAATATTCTGCTCACAATGGAATCAGGCTGATTGCAGCTGGGACCAAGTTGGTAACAGTTGGAACCAAATTGGTTACAGTTAGGACCAAATTGGTTGCAGTGTTTTTTTTCCTTCATGAAGTGGTTTTGAAACTGTACTTTATCTATAGTTTAAAAATCTTTGGACAGAAATAGTATAAAGACTACGACAGATATATTTCGTGGAGCCCGCTTGCTCTTATATACTTCAAATTAAATGCTGATTTCATATGACGTTGTGATCCTCCAATTTATTTTCAGATATTTTTTCGCGGAATGTTTATACACTGGTAAGCTGCCTAAACAATACAGAAAGCCACCGTTAGTGAATGCAAATAGAGTTGCTGAAAGTGGAACCTGAGATAATTACCCGCTCATGCCCAATTAGACCTTTTATTCTCCTGTTCACCCGTACGTTTTCTTCGTCTCCCGGTTCCGAGGTGACGATAAGTCGCACGGACACAGCTATTTTAAAAACGTGCTACCACGTATTGTTACCTTTTGATCACCGTTCTTTTATGTCTAGGTTCCCTTACTATTGTAAGAGGGTCCCGGGAAACAAATGCAGACCGGCCAAGCCGAGAAAGGCATTTTCACTCAAGACGCTATATCAATTATCTCAGAGCCCGTTCTTGCTTAAGATTACCAGATTGCACAAGCACGAAATCCAATTATATAAAACACGAAAGCGACATAATTCTATTCGACTGAAACACTTTCCGTCTTTTGCAAAGTTTCGTGCTCGTGATTATCTGAAGTCGGCCCATTGTATTTGTTTTTCGGAACACCTCAACTGTCAATTACTATACTTTTACCTGCACGTACATGTATCGATATTCTGAATGTTGCCTTTGTAACACACTGGATAGTTCTAAATGTAAAGGTATGCGTATCCGCATTTATAAAAAAGGCCCAATACATTCGGAGTTCTATTTTCTACCAGTCATGGCACAGTCAGACCTCAAATTACGACACGGATACTATGGCAGCAACCCACAGATCCAAAAATAACTTCATATTAGATTACTGAATACATCAAAATTGTCTCTATGAATTGCCGTGGAATGGCCGAACTGAAAAAAAGGAGGGATATTTTCCATTATTTTAAAAAGAAAAAGTTTAACATAATATGCCTGCAAGATACACACACCGA
Source organism: Hanleya hanleyi (assembly GCA_036873755.1). Taxonomy (NCBI): domain Eukaryota; kingdom Metazoa; phylum Mollusca; class Polyplacophora; order Lepidopleurida; family Hanleyidae; genus Hanleya; species Hanleya hanleyi. The sequence continues at coordinate 57,765 of JAVTVY010016104.1, read as the reverse complement.
CCCGAAATACAAAGATTACGTTAAAACTGAATGGGGTAACGACGCCTGGGTCAGCCCATTGTCGTCGATATCCCGTGGAGTGATAATACTATTTAATAATAATTTCCAATATAAGATTAATAGTGTAGACACCGACCAACTATTGAATTATATAATCATGAGCGTGGAAATTGAAGATACACCGGTTACATTAGTAAGTCTTTATGCCCCTAACACTGATAAACCCTCCTCTTTCAATAATATTAAACAAAAAATAGAAGACATAGGCAACCATTCGGTCATCGTATGCGGAGATTGGAATTTGGTGTTAGAGCCCAACGTAGACACTGATAATTACAAACATATAAACAATCCGAACGCAAGACAATCGGTTCTTGACTGGATGAAAGAAAAGGATTATGTCGATGTATGGAGACTACAGAATGAAAACACAAGACGTTATACGTGGCGAAGGAAAACCCCAAGAAAACAGGCTCGCTTAGACTTTTTTCTCACGAGCGCTGACATACATAATGTAACGTCGGAAGCAGATATAATCCCGGGTTACCGTACAGATCATTCTGCCATTACTTAGAACGGCAAGTTCTCAAACGCCGAAAGAGGCCGAGGATATTGGAAATTCAACTGTGCCTTACTTAGAGATGTAAAATATCTAAACCTTGTAAGATGTATAATTAGTAGAACTACTGAAGAATATTCTCTGGACCGCAATAAGATAGACACTATTGCGAAATCGCAAATACAATTAACTATAGATGATAGGTTAGTCTTAGATACATTATTGACAAGTATACGAGATGAAACAATCAAATATTCTTCCACAAAAAGGAAACAAGATAATCAGAAGGAGGTTGCATTACAAGAAAAAATTAAAGTTATGGAAGAACAGATTCAGCAAAATTACACTTCAATACCAGAAGACCAAATCAATAAATTACAGCATACCAAAGATGAATTGGAAGCTATTCGAAAAAGCAAGATAGACGGAATTATTTTGAGAACAAAGTCCCGCTGGATTGAAGAGGGTGAAAAGCCAACAAAATATTTTCTTGGATTAGAAAAGAGAAATTACACGAATAAATTAATAACGAAACTAACAACAGCAGACGGTAAGGAAATTCATCGTACAAAAGAAATATTGAAAGAACAGAAACATTTTTACCAGGAATTATATACAAAAAAGGCTACAACTGAACAAAACACCACGGAAATCCTTGACAATTTAAAACTACATAAATTATCCGAGCCAGAATCAAACGATCTGGAGGGTTTGTTAACATATGACGAGATAAGTAAAGCTTTGAAAAATATGAAAAATGAAAAGAGCCCTGGCTTAGACGGTTTCCAGCTGAATTTTACAAGATGTTTTGGAAAGACTTGGGATATTTTATTTTAAGATCTGCAAACTCATCTTTCCAAAACGGAGAACTGTCAATCACACAAAGACAGGGGGTTATCACCTGCTTACCAAAACCGAATAAACCGAGAAATCTTCTGAAAAATTGACGACCGATTACACTATTAAATGTCACATACAAATTGAGCTCTGCCTGTATCGCTAACAGAATTAAGTCCAAACTAAACGAGTTGATCCATGAAGATCAAAAGGGTTTTATACCTGGTAGATACATTGGAGAAAATATTCGAATACTTTACGATGTTATGTTTGAAGCAAAAGAAAAAGAAATCCCAGGACTTTATTATCCATTGATTTCGAAAAAGCTTTTGATTCAGTTTCCTGGTATTTCATAAATAAAGTCTTAAAATCCTCTCCATTTCGGAAGTGACATAATAAAGTGGGTTAAATTATTCTTCACAAACACTAAAATGTGCATATTGCAAAATGGAAACATGTCCTCCTTTTTATACGCCCGCCAAAAGGCGGACGTATTATGTGATGGCGGTTTCCGTCCGTCTGTCCGTGTGTCCGTGTGTCCGTCCGTCCCCTGTGTCCGGTCTATATCTGGGACAGTTTTCTATCTACAGCTCTAATTTTTGGTGAGTGGATATCCTACGGGGAGACGAGGTGTCGGTACCAAAATGAAGGTCAAGGTCAGAGGTCAAAGGTCACTGGCCTGAAAAACAGGAAATCACTGAAGGGTTCGTGTCCGGTCTATATCTGTGAACGTTTTTTATCCACAGTTGCAATTTTTTGTGAGTGGATACGCTAGGTGGAGACGATGTGTCGCGTACCAAAATTGAGGTCGAGGTCAGAGGTCAAAGGTCACTGTTGCCTAAAATCAGGAAACCATTGATCATTGACAGTTTTCTATCTACAGTTCTAATTTTTGGTGAGTGGATGCCCTAGGGGGAACGATGTGTTGCATACGAAATGTAGGTCGAGGTCAGAGGTCAAAGGTCAGTGTGACGGAGAAATTAGGAAATCATTAAAAATTACTAATTTTTTGTGAGTAGATTCAATAGGGGGAAATGAGGTGTCGCATACCAAAATATAGGTCAAGGTCAAAGGTCACTGACCCAAAAATCAGGAAATTATAAAAAATAACATTTTTTTGTGTGAGTAGATACATTAGGGGGACACAATGTGTCACTTATCAAAATGTAGGTCAAGGTCAAAGGTCAAGGTCACTGTGACCCCAAAATTATAAAATTGTTCATGATTTTTTTAGTCCATTGAGAAATTACAGGTTGCGGTTTTGTCATGTACCAAAATTTAGATCCAGGTCAATAGTCAAGATCACTGTGACACCAGAAGTGTCGCATACTAAAAATTAGGTCAAGGTCAAAGGTCACTGTGACCCCAAAATCAGGAAATTATTAAAAATAACATTTTTTTTGTGTCAGTAGATACATTAGGGGGATATGTCACATACCAAAATGTAGGTCAACGGTCAAGGTCACTGACCCCAAAATCGTTATTGTTAAAGATCATGATTTTTTGAGTCCATTGAGAAATTACGGGGAGATGGTTTGTCATGTACCAAAATTCAGGTCAAGGTCAATGGTCACGGTCACTGTGACTCCAGAATCAAGAAATCTGTGAAAATTACTTTGTTTTGTGTCCGTAGATTCATTAGGGGGACATGATGTGGCACATACCAAAATGTAGGTCAAGGCCGAACGTCAAGGTCACTGTGACCCCCAAAATCATGAAATTCATAAAAATTATGATTTTTTGTGTCCATTGATACATTGACGGAAGACGAAGTGTCGTGTACCAAAATTTAGGTCAAGGTCAAGGTAACTGTGACCCCAAAATCAGGAAATCACATTTTTATATGCCTGTCGAAGACGAGGTCATGTAATGCGATGTTGCGTTCTGTCCATTCATCCATTAACGTTTGTTGTCCATGCGATATCTCTAGTCCCAAGGTATGGAATGGTACCAAACTTTGAGTATACCTTGCTCGCATGGCAAAGAGAAGCCATACATTTTGAGATCAATTTGTCCAAGGTCAAGGTCACAGTCCTTCAAAACTGAATCAAGTTTAGCTGACCATTATATGTGTTAGGTTGGAATATTCAGAGTTCTCTACCCTACATGTATTATATGGCATTCGTCCTGTGGAGTTGTCTCCCATATTTGAAACCGCTACATTTAGGTAAACTGTTGTGAAATAAAAACCATACATTTAGTAATTTAACGGGGAGAGGGGTCCTTTATGAACTTCATACCTCTTTATTAACTCTAGAACAAATGTTTACTTCATCAGTTTCTTCTTCCTTCAGGAAAAATTATCTCGTCTGAAAGGAATCCATTTGCAGGAAAACTACTATTTTCGTGTTTGACTATTGTCGATTTCAGTGTGGGATATGTGAGCTCTCAGGTCTTGCTTCAAGGTCAACTAGTTACCAAGAGTTAAGCTCGTTAGTTTATCATTCAATATAAGATGTTATATATGTTACATTCTCAGAAGCACAAAATTGTAGGCTAGCTACCAATTGGAATCAAGGCTATCAAACAACCTTGAAATTTGGACCAATGTAATTCCAGATACACGGGCGTATATTGAAGCCCCTTCGGCTCTTGTTTGATGTAGGCCGGGGATGCCGACAGGGAGACCCTATATCCCCCTATCTTTTTCTTCTATGTGCAGAAGTGCTCGGGTCGATGATCAGGAACAATGACAGTATATCTGGTATAAATGTTGGCGGTGCAGAATTCAAAATAAGCCAGTATGCTGATACTTGACGGTAAGGAAAAATCACTCAAAGAAGCACTTAAATGTATAGACCTATTTTACCAGATGTCTGGCCTCAAAATAAATACAGAAAAAACGAAAGCAGTGTGGATTGGGACGCTGTCCGGATCTGACATTAAAATATGCCGTGAGTTGAAACTAGACTGGGTCAATGAACTCAATATATTGGGAATTTATTTCTCGACAGTAAACTTTCACAATATGTGGCAACACAACTACCTTAGTAAGATTGACGACCTGAAAAGAGAACTACATAGATGGAGATTACGAAATCTAACTCTTCTTGGGAAGATCACAGTGATCAAATCCCTAGCTCTGTCAAAGCTCTTACACCTCTTTCTAGCCCTGCCAGACCCCCCTCCTAAAATCATAAAAGAAATAAATACAGTACTATATAAGTTCTTATGAAATGGGGGAAAAGATAAAATAAAGCGAATAATTATAACTCAGGATTATGAAAACGGCGGACTTCGAATGACAAATTTGCTCCCTTGCATTCAATCACTTAAAATCTCTTGGATCAGGCGCCTCATATTTGGCACACACAAATGGCAAAAGCTAATAAACAAAGAAATAGTTGAAAAGTTACCAACTTTGGGGGCAGAGTATGTACAAAAAATAATAAAAGAAAATATAATAACCAATCCATTTTGGACAGATGCACTGCAGGCCTGGTACTGCCTCCAAAAGAAATTAAAAATCGAGCACATAGAAGAAATACTTAGTGAAAATTTGTGGTTTAATCCCAAAGAAGCAGTTTTTATATTAGGGATTGGCATGATAAAGGGGTAAGATATGTGAGAGATATAATCGATATGGAAGGTAACTTTATCGCGTTTGGAGAGCTGAAGAAGCAATACGATATAAAGGTAAATTTCTTACATTATGAACAACTCCTAAAAAATATCCCAGACCAATGGAAGAACGCAATGCATTCCGCACAGTCAAGCACTTTACGATATATGCCTCCATTTCCCAAACATATTAAAATACTGGCGGGGCAAGTGAAGGGGTGTAGGAACTTCTATGATGTTTTAAATACAGAATTTACTTTAGAAAGTAAAGCAATCGCCAAATGGAAATTACTGCTCGGAGATGAAAGACTAGAATTTATTGAAGTGTACAAGAGTGTGTTTCACTGTACACAATATAGTAAACTAAGGGATTTACAATATAAGATCCTACATAGGATACTCCCTACCAATTCTTTTCTACACAAACTCGCCATCATAGATAACGATATTTGTAACATTTGTGAGAAAGAACGTGAGACTATCGAACACGTGTTCGTATATTCTTATACAAAAGCAATATGGTCAGATCTCGACAACTGGCTCAGAGAAAAAGTGGGCATGAGCGGGAACATCACTCCAAAAACCATTATATTTGGATGTAAAAGAAAACAATGTGCCTTGAATACCCTTTTGATGTTAACTAAACAATACGTGTACAGCTGCAAACTTAGGAAGTGTAAACCAAATTTTATACCACTCATGGAAATATTCAAGAATCACTACTCGTTGGTGAAATATAATGAAAATATAAAACAACGGTTGTCACAGTTTGATGAAAAATGGATTTTATTCAAAGACGTCCTCCCCGCAGGGGACAACGACAATTCGTGAGTGTTGCTGGAGTGATGTTCATTACAGTTAAGTACATTTATTTCTACAGGATAAATACCATTTTGGTGGCTACAAGCTTTTTCTTCTAGGTGGTTTCTTTCATATACTCTTCTAATAGCTGGCAGATATTGTATGAATTATTATAATTACCCATTGTACCGTAAAATACCAGGAAAATTCGAAATGTGCCGACGGAGGATCACTTGTATATATGTATATATGTGTATATGAAATTCAGTCAATAAAAAAAAACAAAAAAAACAACAACAAAAAATAGGAGGTAGCAGACCGGTAGTCCTGAAGCCACCGATTGTTTATGGAACGCCGTTTGTGACTATAGAGTTGTTTGTTGTCTGCCTAACATCTTCATCGTTTTGCTTTTTTTGATAATTTAGTCATTCTCCACTGATGACGAGACTGTGTTGTCACGTGAGTTTTGCTTCATTTTTCCCATGCATCGGACCTGGAATCAAAAATAAAGTTTTTCATTGTCCTTGTTCTTTTGTTATGGTGCAGTATAATCGTCACTGAAAACAGCAAAGTGGTTTGAAAAATGATTTCCACATGGCGCGGAGTACATTCTTTAAAGCAGCGTGAATCTTACTTCACTAACTCTATGTCAGACTGGCACATTTGCCTCAAGTTTGGTTTGGTTTGGTTTGATTGGGCACTCCATCGTATTACAATGGGCACAGGTCATACAGAGTATGTCGTGCAACCCGTTCCCCCACACCGCCCTGTACTGGGCGACCAGACTGAATGTGCCATTGCTGCATATCATGTTGACGCTCTCGTGGTGTAAACTACGCTTGGAGTAGCATTGGAAATAATGCTATTGTGCGCATGCGCAGTCGAGTAACAGAAAAAAAATAGCATTTTTGAGAGAACGTAAATGTAATATGACGTGCAGGATGTGTCGTCTTGAAGCTCCTGGCGTGTAGTCTATTCTTGTGATGGTTTTCACAGGAAGTGACAGTTGAGAAGTAGAAGATCGAAGATCTCGGTTCGTAGACTTAAGCTTGGTGTGACTTCATCTGGAAGTGGTATTATGGTACGTATGCGCAGTCGAGAAGTAGATGGCATTTTTGGGGTACGCAGGCGTATTTGATGACCTAGCGGTCATACATGGTCTGAATGTGTCGTGAAGGATCTCGTCTTGAATCTCTCGAAGTGTTGACTACGGTTGGGTTGGTTTTAACCGAAAGTGACTATGGTGCGAGGTCGACCCCGTGGGGCTTCCGGGGATTGACCTGGGATGTCGTTGTGCACAGCGCAGGTCATGGTAAGAATAGGCCTCAGCTCCTCAGACAGCTTGTCGTAAGAGGCGACTAACTGAGGCACCCGTGGGGTTCCCGGGTGTGAAAAGGAATAGGACCTCACCCGTGTGGTTCCCGGGTGTGAAAAGGAATAGGACCCAACGTCGTGATCTGACTGAAATATTGTTGGAAGCGACGTTAAATCATATTCACTCACTCACTCACTGGTGCGAGGTCGACGAGAAGTAGATAAAGCTAGCTTGCATTTTAGGGGTGGGACAATTTTGCGATTCAGGGCGCATCCTAAATCTAATATAGCGTGCAGATTCTCCTCTTGGAGCTCTCGTGGTTTAAACTACGATATCGTTGGTTTTGACCGAAAGTGGCGCTGTGGTGCGCATTCGAGGAGTAGTAGAGAAAGATGTCATCAGAGTTGGAAAGTGTATGTGGGTTGTGGACCTTGAGGGTGGATCCTGGAAAGACTGAAAGAAATGACGTCATCATTAGTATAGAGTATGCACGGGATCTGGAGAGGGGATCTTAGGGTAGCGTGACGTAATAGGTTGTAATAGACAGGTTATGATGGGCTATCTTTGCAGGGTTACGTCCCCTTGAGTACAAAGTGATTGAATGAATGACTGAGTGAAACGTGCTAAACGCCCGTTTTAACCCTACCTGGCCTGGGAGAGGGGGGGGGGGCACCAAACTTTCTTCGCTATCTCCGGAACGACAAAAAATTGAGAACTGAAACTCTGTAACTTTATATTTTATCATATTGGGTCATTTTGTGCCTATTTGCGAAACCTTCCGAGCAAAGGATCATGGGAAAGTTCAAGATGGCGGCCACGTGGGTTACCAGAAAAGTGATGTTTTTGTCATATTTCTTCAAAATTTCTGCTTTTCCGCGAGGAAAAGCGGGCAAAAAATATTTTATTTCACAGCACATTGATATTTACTAATTTATCATGCAGTTTTTGCGGAGAAATTGCATAAATAAAAAATTTCGGAAAATCTGACTGAAAAATCGACCAAAAAATGCCGTTTTTGAGAATGACGTCACTGTGACATCAAAGCGGCCATCTTGGATTTTATATACTTTCTGGTAGAGCTAGACCCAAGGGTATAGTGTGGAAGTTTCAGCCCCCTAGCTCAAGAGGTAAGAAGAATATTTAAGGGGGAGGGGGCATTTCGACCCCCCCCCCCCAGGCCATACCAGATAGGGTTAACACAGTGACGCACTAACGCTGGGGTATAAGTTTCCCTACACACACATACCAACGTAAACATAATGTCTAAACGTCATAATTCAATCAGAAGAGAAAACAGTGAATAACAAGCCGGTTTCATATTGCACATTTTATTATCACCTCCATCACATCATGCTCAAGTTTGGGGAGCCCCTTTGGGTGTGCTTACAATTAACTTATGCTATTTTCCATGTATCATATGCATCTTCGTTTGCTCTTGTCAAATCAGAAACCGCCCTTTGAGAAACTTCGGTTGTGTTGCGTCAATCTTTGGTCCTTAAATGTTCTCTTTCTCTACTACTCCTCGACTGCACATACGCACCATAAGGTCCCTTCTGGTTAGAACCACACCAGTCGTAGTCTACACGTCGAGTGCTTCACGACGACACCCAGCACGGCCCATTTGCGCCCAGGATGGTCCGTAAATCGCTCAAACACACACCTTCCCACCCCTGTCCGCTCCAATTAAACGAGCCAATGAAATTATCTGTTTTTAAATATTTGATCTGAAAACACCCAGACTCCAGACATGTCAGTTTCATGTGAGTACAGGAGGGGCAAGACTGGAATTATGCGCGAGACCAAACCGAATTTGTGTGAATTAGCTGTTTTATTTCTCACTCTCCTGGTGATTGCTTCTTTGTTCTTCTTAAGAAAAATCTTATTAAAACCGGTGTAACGTATTTGAAAGAGATAAAATTGGTAGCAATTCTGTTTTATATTTTGTGTTTACGTATGCGTTTGGACGATGATGTGTGCTGGCGTTGTTTGCGTCTTGAACTGACCTTGGCAAGGTCAATGCAATGTACATCTGTTCTATTCAAAGCAGTAAATGTGATCAGCTCATTAGCAAAACAAAAAATTAAATCGCTCTAACAGGCTTAGAATGAAACCGATCTTGTCAAAATTGGGTTGACCATTAAGGTACATGGCAGTGTGACTAACATCACGGGACCTACGAAGTAGAGTTTGATATGATTTAAGTGTGTACTCGAGAGATGACTTGGGGGCCCTATGTGCTACCGCGAGAGAATTTATTTAGCAGTCTCCAATTGATAATGGGTACTATTAACTTTCCCAGATGTCACCGCTGGTGAGTCATTAGCGTAGCAACTATTATCGCCCTCCGTTCCTATTACCATGGGCACTGATCAGTCCAGCAGTACAGCATGAGGTCACCCAATCCAAGTCTTGACCGGGCTCAAAGTCGCTTAACTTCGGTGATTTTACGAGAAGGGAACCTTCAAAAGTCAGAGTGAAACATACAGCCAAGGGTTCTCGCTGAGCCATCAATAAAAAATAAAAAATAATTATAAATCAAATTTCCATCAGAATTCGGTCAGCTCAGAACTTGCTGGTAACAGTGCCCTAATGCACGTTCATGTCAAAAATCAAGGTTTTAATGTCAACGGTTCTCCTTATTTTGCCGACGAAAGGTTTCGGATGGACTCACTCACTCACTCACTGACCACCGGACAAATTGCAGATGGTAGCCTACTTCGTAGGAAAATGAATAATTCATGAATAGATGTGAGGTTAAGGCAGTAGCACGGCCGAATGAGTTTTAAAGAATTGTTTGCCGAGACAAGGGCATATAAGCAGCATCGTGGTGGTCGAAAATGCGCATTTTCGAGGCGATCATTCTTTACTCTTAACTCAGACAATCTATCAGATATTAACCGTCGTCTGGGTGAAGGGTTAGTTGAAGCTTGAAAGAGTCTCGGCAGTACTAGATGAAAAGAAAAAAATTGTAGGCTTGTACACAATAAAATCGGGGATATGTGCGGTTGACATAATTATTTTATTCGCGGTTTGAAATACTTGGGCAGAAATTATTCAAATCTTCAACGTGGAAGTAACACCACCACAAAAACGTCGAATAAAAGCGCTATAATTATATCGATGATCTGGTCCATACCTTTGCAATCGCGCTTTCACATTGTCAACGAAAGTCTGTTCGTCCGAGTTCACCTCTCGATACGGGTGATGATTTTGTATCAATGTGGTGTCGCCGCGCGAATTTGCTAAATTCTTAATTTTATTTCCGGTTCTTCTGACAACAATTCTGATTTTACTTAGTCAATGTGATAGTGACATAGGTGGCAGAGTTTTCTAATATTTTACTGTCTGATATATTTACCGATGTGGACATCCAGCTGCGCAGGAGAGCACTTTTTACAGAAATCATCATCATCATCATCATTGAGTTTGTGTTGGTGTAATTTTTTCATATACCGTATGATCGACAAACCATTCTCATGGCACCAGAATTTGTATACCTCCTACTTTCAGATGTGTGTTACACCGACAGTTTAGGAGGTTACAAACTTTGACAATGGGAGAATGCGACAAACGAGCAACAACAAGAAGTCCGGTTTACACTAGCTAAGATTCATGGCGTCTCCCTTCCCTCAACCTGTCAACGCTGTGCCGACGACAAATATATTTCCCTGGTGGTAACTCGAACATTCCCATCGCGCACTTATTATTACCTGTGCGCCCCATTGGACCTTCATTAACTTGAGGAAAATGGTCCGCCATGAATAAAAATACAGAAATGGCAAACTAAATAGCCCTTCGTCGGTCATATATTAATTACAGACGTTAAAATTATCCCTATGGAGCCTCAAAATCACCTGAAATCGAGGGTCAAGAAGATGGGCATTTCCGTCATAATAGACCCCGTGTATACAGGGGATGATACAACATCGATTATGGTATTTTTATTCATCGCGGGCCATTTTCTCAAGTTAATGAAGGTCCAATAGGGCGCAGAGGTAATAATAAGTGCGCGATGGAGATGTTCGAGTTACCAACAGGGAAATGAATTTGTCGTCGGCATAGCGTTGAGGGAAGGGAGACGCTATGAATCTTAGCTAGGTTTATACACGATCTCTGTTCCGAACACTTCGGCGATTGTATAAACGCATATATGTATTCATCTCTGTTGTCGAAACGTTTAGTTTGCACATCTGGGATGTTGTTATAATGAACAGAAATCCACTCGTTGTTGTTGTACTCAGACAAGTAATGATCGACAAGTATTGAAGTAGTGATCAGCCTGCAATGGATTTTCCTAGAAAAACACAATATGATCAGAAAAAAGACCGATGTAGGCCTACGGTACCGTATGTGGGGTGTTTGTTATACGAACAATTCCAAAGTTATACTACATGCGCTGGGCTTCGGGATACCAAAATAGTGTATATCATGAGCCTTTTTCATAAAAAAGATTTTTCATAAATTTGATAGTTGAAATGAAATTCCAAAACTTGGAAAGTTGAAAGATAGTAAAATTGGAGATGAACATAATCTAACACTGGATCTTAAAATTTGTACCTTTTTATTGGCATTAATTTTCTCTAGAAAACAGAAATTTGGATTACAACTTAAAATTTCCAAAATTGAGATCATCTGCACCAAATAATTCAAAAGTACAAATTATTTTTCATGAAAATTTATCTGTTCTCTGTCTTGTTTTGTAGGACAACAACAGGTTAGCCCGAGGAGCTGTCCATTTCACTTCTGAAGTCTTGCCTGAGTAATCTCCCTTGGCACAAGCTGATGGCGATGATGGAGCTTTACGAATTGACTCTAGTGGTCACATGTGTTCAGGAAAAAGCCATCAGAGATGTTTTTGCTGAAAATGATTGGAAATTTATAATTGCTGGTAAGTTTTCTAGAAAATCATCAAGCACAGCATTCATTCCCAAATATAAATTTAATGGTGACAACACTTGATTGTCCTCACATGAATATGACAATGCTTTTTTCATTTTCTGGAATTCCGTATGGCATGCTCTGATGCTAAAGGATATCTGGTAGCAAAAAGAATGTACAGGCTGATGAAATTATCGATGTGGTTGAACTGTCCCTATTATGACTAAAGGAGTATTCGTCATAATTGGTACTACCGCCCTCCAGCTTAGGGCAGCATGGTTTACCATACCATGTTTGTCTGGCACAGGAGGTAGATTAAAGTGCAAAACAAATTAGGCTCTCTGACGATCCATTGTGATCACCAGTGTCTGTAAAGCCTAATTTTCAAAATGCAAAATTCAACAAAATTTTGTAGTTTTGATTAGGGTTTTGCTAGGGTATGTATCACCTTGGCATTCTTGAGAAGCAAATCGGAATAGCATTACAGTCATTCAAATGTCCTGGGAAATTATATTGAGGTCACCTGTTTCATTACATAGTTTTGAATATAATCTCAGGGAGCCTGATGTGAAATGTGGATGTATATCGGCCCTCGATAATTGTGGTACAATGTGTCTGTATATGATCCATTACCAATAAGACTGACATAGAGCTAATTCTGTGTGTGGGAGGGGGAGGGGTATCTACGACTATGACAACTAGAATTCCACCATTGCCACCAGTTGTGTAGATAAACAAGAGATTGCCCTAGTGATTGTATCATTTTCTCCTTGTATGCTGTGTGATGGCATTTGATTTACAGGTTCCATTTGACTGAGATTTTTATAAGAACTTCATAATTTATTTGCATCCACAAGTTGTGACAGATTTCATTTGAGCTTTACTACAACCAAATTAGGAAACTCGTCATGCAGCTTTTTACTTCATTATTCATATATTAATGCACTCTTTGGGTTTCACTCCAGGGATCAAGAAGCATGAACAGGCATATATGGGTTTGACTCCATCAAGCTTTGGAGTGCAAGAAGAAGCAATAAATTCAAAAGTACCAGATGAATTGAACGTTGATGAAGCTGGCTGTGCCTCGAAACATCTACATAATGACGAAGCAGAACAGTCAAAATTTCCATTGAAGGGAAATGCAAAACATAGCAATAGACAAGGGGAGACAATCAATGGACAAGAGGAGACAACTGATGGAAAAGGGGGAGCAATGGGGGAAGAAGGGGAGACAAGCAATGAAGAAGAGGGAATTAGTGAAGAAGAAGAGACAACTTATGGACAGAGGAAAGCAATCGAGGGTGGAGGGGAGACAAGCAGTGAAGAAGGGGACACAATGAGTGATCAAGTGGACGAATCTGAACATGGAGATGATCAAATAAAAGGCGATGCTACGAGAGATCAGGGTCAGAAAGACTCGGAATCTAAATGGATTTATTGTTCAATATGTGGTGAAGTGTTTACTGAGAACTGTACTCTAGAAATGCACATGAAAAAACATGAATCTCCCAGTAAGAAAAGATCCAAATTTCTAAGTCTTGTGAAGTCCAGGACATCGCCAAGAATTGCTCATAAGAAAGCAGAACCAACCGCTCAAGCGGTTCATCCAGCTTCATCAACACAAATGCGCTCAAAACCCAATATGTCAGTCAGAGGAAGGCCACCAAGACGTACCGGTTCTCCAATATTGAAGAACGAAAAATTCAAGTGTGCAACTTGTTTAGAATCGTTCCAAAACATGGAAGATCTGTCTTTCCACCTGAAAAGTCATGTAGACCAGATGCCCTTTGTGTGTACAGCTTGTGGGGAGATGTTCAAGGCAAGAGATGCTTTCGAGGAGCACTTATTCAACCACAGCCAGAAAACGAAATCCATTCCGGTTCCTTCGAATCAGCCCAGAACTCCTGCACGGCTATGCAAGACGTGCGGAAGATCATTCCCCAATCAGGCAGCACTGATTGTACACCAGCGTGTTCACACTGGTGAAAGGCCATACCTGTGTACAGACTGTGGAAAAGCCTTCAAACAAGTGTCAGCTTTCCAGAGTCACACAAGGACTCACACTGGAGAGACACCGTACAAATGTAAGATCTGTGGTGATGCCTTCAGGCAGCTAGGCGAACTTCAACGTCACGTGAGGAAACACACTGGAGAAAAGCCACACTTATGTACAGTGTGTGGAAATAGGTTTGCCGAACTGAGTTACCTCAAGTCTCATATGAGGTTACACACTGGAGAGAAACCATACCAGTGTACATCTTGTGGAAAGTCATTCTCACAGCGTACCAGTCTGAAGGTGCACATAAAATGTCACCATAATACGACGACTGGGACTGGGGACCATGTTAAAGTCGACCCCATGCAGGGATCTGCTGACGGAAGTCAACACGAGACTGAGTACAGGGGCGCATTCCCAATCGACATGAGTTTACACGTACCAATGGAATCCTACAATATGTCCTACCTAACAAGTGGTTTAACGCAATCTGACAGGGACAGAAACGCCATGTCCATGTCATTCGATGCAAGTTACTATGCTTAGCTTTCAAAGGGATAGGCCTAACTACTGTCACACCTAGGCATTGGCTAGGTCATATGTTGTTTTTTTTAATGGCCATAGGCTGACACAATAACTTTCTTGTACTTTTATGAAATGTGTATATATTTGAAAGTTTTCATGGCTGCTATAGTGAATATAACTTGATGCTTTTCTCCGGAGGTTATACATTAAGGCTATCCTACTATTATTGTGGAAATGTTTAGCTCAATGACTTAACCCCCAATTAACATGATGGGTAAATTATTTTTTTTTAAATTACAGGCTATAAGATTGTACTTTTGCATATTACCTCATAGAAGTATTTTACACTTCACTGAGCAGCTAGAGAGGGAAACCCTGCAGCAATTTATAAGAAATGAAAAGGCTCCCCCCCCCCCCTCCAACAAAAATGCTCTTCTGTTATCTGACGTCAACAAAGCAGACAATGCAATTCCATCCCACGAAGCGTTTAATATATTGATCTGCCTAAACAGGAGCATCTTCATTCCTATGCTCGTATGATAAAAGCGAACAACTCCGGCACTTTATGGGTAGGGTAGCCTAATATACGTAAAACTATATTATTGATTTATTTGTGGCGTCCCTGCACATGGACAAATGCTATACCGGTACCGTGTTGTTGTTGTTCTTCTTCCTGTTTCAGACAATGTTGGCGTGCCCTTCGTATCTTCGCTTAATCGATATATGATGTGTTTGATTCGGCCCTCTCGTCGCCCATATAACCATGTGGTTGTGTCCCTCTATGTGACGTGACCTACTTGACCTACAAGTGAAACATTTGCTATGCAAATTTTTTAGTAGAAAATCGAGAAACATCCTCGATTTTCGCTCGCCTACATGTGTGGCAGAAGTCCGAAGTTGGGAGCGGTTTTTAATGTGTCCTTTACAATACAATTTTTAATGTGTCCTTTACAATACATATTAAGTGCAGCTATTTAAACTTAAGGGAAAATGCTTCTCATATTTGCTACAAGCTCTCCACAATTATCGCTAGATAATTATATATTTACATTTTAAATGTAAAATAGTTCCGTTCTCGTTTTGCTCTGGCGAAGGTTCTGTATTTTGATTCCTTAATCGTGGGCACGTGATTGAAGGATAGGCCTATATACACAGATGTTGAGGGGAGATTGAATCAGATAGCTACTGTTCAGATACGGGTAGGCTATAACATGCTGTCTGGGATTTACTCTAATTTTGGCCACATACTAAAAAAAAGTGCACTGGAGCGATTCATATATCCGTATCCATTGAGGTATCTGTATATACGGCTATGTTTACACGACCTGCAGAATAGCTATCTCTCACCCCCACTCACAGCTGTGCCTACCGTATCCTCATAAGAGTAGCCTACTTTCAGTAAGGAGTCGCTATTCTTATTAAATAGCATTTCATCGAATGGGAATTACGAATAAATGAAAATTGTTCCCTTTTTCAATTCACTTACGACTTGCGTTGCCTTTGTGATGGTAATAATCCGGATATGATATGGAATAAAGGAAAGGGTTACATTGCCTGGCCAGTGAGATATTGGATGGTAGATGCCTATATTTTCGATAAATTATGAAAATCAATAAATACGTTGAGAGGTGTTTTTTTCACATCGATATTTTATTATTCCTAAATAAAATTCTCTCATCGTTGACTCGATAAAGTCATTCCCATTGATGTCAAGACGAAGTTACTACAGTTTTTAATTTTCTACGATACCCTGACTTGTATGACATAGAAAGAGAGGAAAGTGGGGAAAATTGAAAAGATTCTCAAAAACGAAATAAAGCCTAACTTTTCAAACACCATCCGTTTTTGACCTCCGATGTGGATCAAGCTAACAGAGGAAAGAAATTCATTCTTCGCGCCAAAAAGAGGTACCGTACAAATAACGGCTACCACAATAGCCGTAATTCTAGTTACCGGCGGGGAGGGAGGGACTGTTTTATTTGAGGAGCAGTCGGCCTTTATTGTCGGGTCTGCCCACAAAATCAGTCCACCACCTGAAATGCTTATGACTAGGTCAATTTCTCAGGGAAACGAGGACCCGTCTCACTTATAAGCCAAAGGAGAACGAGATGGAGATGGAGATGAATTGAACAGCGAAAAACAGGTTACAGAGAGTGTTGGACAGGAGGATAATGACTTGGATAACCAAAGAGGAATAATTCGAATTTGTCAGCTTAGCAACCGGATTGACAAATGGGATAATGGCTTATTTGTGACGGCCTTCATTGACAGAATGGTAGAAACCAGTACACTTATAGTCGATATTGGGTCAACTTCGCTGCTGTCTCGGGAGGTATTTAAGTGTAAACCCACAGATGTGAGACCATAATTTGGAGCATTATCTAATAATATCCAGGGAGAAAATGTTGAAATACAAGCGTTCATTAAAGAATTTCCGCGTCCATAATCCAAACACTTAAGGATAGCTATCCCCTTAGAGGCAGTTTTTGCACCCCCATGACAATTTGTCGTCTGTATCAATAAATATACAAGATAACCATAATAAACTATATATTTTATGAAAGCATACATCGTAGGGATTCCAACTATATGACTTGTATAACTGACGCTGCTACTGTGTAGAAAATATTCCAATTTTAAAAAATTTAAATGAAAACAATAGCGTCCATTTTTCAATTGAAATTTCATGAAAACTGTTGGTCTTGTTTCAACTTTGATGGTATACCTTGGTAGGAGACAATTCGAACTAGTAAACTGTATCTCATTTTTTTAAATTTTTGCCTGGTTTTGTTTTTATAGCTATTTTACTAAAATAAATTGAAAAAATGTACTTTTTAACGGTCGTTTGTCTTAAAAGTTGAATAATTAAAAAACTAATCCGAACTTACAAAAAGTGAGATAGGGTTTACTAGATCACCTTATAAGTAACAAGCATGCCAAATTTAAAAAGCGTAGCATGGATACTTTTCGAGAAATAAACGTTTAAATCTCGGATTTTGTACAAAAATGAAAGGCTAGAAATTGGGCAAAATGTGTCCAGCAATACATCTGATGAATTAATCTCTATTTTTTGCTTGAATTCTATTGTCAAATACATTTTTAGTCTGTCCAATGGGACCTACTCGAATTCCTGTTCATTCTGGATAACTATTACACTAAGGTTTTTTTCATCAAGTC
The DNA here is from genome assembly GCA_036873755.1 of Hanleya hanleyi. Classification (NCBI taxonomy): domain Eukaryota; kingdom Metazoa; phylum Mollusca; class Polyplacophora; order Lepidopleurida; family Hanleyidae; genus Hanleya; species Hanleya hanleyi. The sequence goes on along the minus strand of JAVTVY010016104.1, from coordinate 40,116 downwards.
GGTTTAAAGTCCAATTTAAACTTTAAACACCTGCTAAAACTTGTTCACACCTGTGTAGATTACTTCGCGGCGGGTGTCTGAAGTGTCGCTGTCATAATTAGAAACAAAAATAAGGATGTTTGCATGGTTTTGATCAGAAGGGGGTACATTAATGTAAATAAGTAGGACTAATAGATCATTAGCTTACCATAATACTGCGGAAATGAGTTTTGGAAAGGGAAATTTAACAGACAAAATAATAGTAGCCAAGCCCAAGCTAAGGCAATCTGTTTAATTGTTCCAGTGCCTCGGAAACTAAATTTTTAATCCTAATATTGAAGCACTTCAATTTATAATTTTGATTTCATTTTTTCACCAAATGTTAGAGGAAATAGTGAATATTTGAATGAAGAAATAAATAAAAAATGACCAATTTTGACCCTCTAAGGGGATAGCTATCCTTAATTCATATAACAGCATTAGCGATAAATTTTAAAACGCAATCATAGTATACATAAAAGTAGGCTAGTTTCCTGCAAGAGATATGCGGTCAGCAGTTTTAAATGATGCCGGCTCCAAAGAATCAAATTCGTATCGCTGAACAGAATTCTTAATTCATTTGAGTTCTGCTGTAAAGTCGTTAAAATACAGCTTGGATGTACAATGTATCAACACAGTATTGAAATTTGTGACATTATTATTCCGGGTATGCTGGGGCAAGACCTCCCATTAAAGTATATTTCCACGATTGATTACAGGTGGCTGAGATTGGAGACCGGAGGAGCTTCAATACCCATTTGCGTACACTTCGCCATCCATAAGATGGCTTGCGAATCGTGTGTCTCCATTATCGCGGAGCGATATCCGGTGTTTTACCGGATTTTGTTCGGCCTTCATCCGGCGGAGAACCGACTCGAAAACTCTGATAAATTACAGGTTTTCATACATACCTCGGAAACAGATATTGCCTGGGCTTACAAAATATATAGGTATGAATAACTTTTGTATCATCCAAGAGGTGTGGTAGATCTGTAATTTTGAACAAGTAGATCATCACATGACTCGAAAATGGCGGGTTACGTTGGGGTTACGTCGGTAGACTTTAGCGGATTGGCTGACGAAGTCACGTGGTATTGATTTCTGGAAATTCCCTCTTGCGATTGCCGAAAGTAGTCTGAAATGGATACACACGATCCCAGGGTCAGTCTTACCGCGTATAGATGACCGAAATGGTTACAGGTTGCTTCAATACCTTGTTAAATAGGTGGAGAGGCAAAGATGACCTGTAAGTTACAGGTCCGTGAGTCTACTGCAGCAACCGAGCACTCAATAGTGTGGATAAGTATATTAAAGGGTGAGTGCCCAGCTGCATCTGGAGTTGTTTAACCTTCCATAGAACTGTTTCAAGAGAAAAGTATCCCAGCGGTGAATTGTATAGTTGATACACGGTCGCCAAAATTGTCAATCTAAACCATTAAGCGCAACAGTGCTGACGTTAGACTTTATCTAGGAACACGACTAGGGCCAATCATTTTATGAAGCTGACAGTGCTAGCGATATAGAGTGTGTAGCAATATCTAGTTCTGCCATCCAATTCCGTGTCTGAGCATCTTCAGGATATTACGATACGAAGTTCAACTCTAAACTCTGAAGAACAAACGGAATTGGCAGAATTCATCAGCAGAAACCAATTAGTATTTGCAAAGTCTCCAGGTGACCTCGGCTGCAAAAATCGGGTGAAACACCATAATACAAGAAATCCAGCACCTATCAGACAACCACCCCGAGGACTACCACTCGGAGAACAAACCATCGAGAAAGAAGATTTACAGAATATGAGTAGTCGTGGTATCATTGAACCATACACTAGTCCATGCGTCTCTCCTATTGTTCTCTGCTCAAAAAGGACTGGAGCAGCAGATTCTGCATAGACTTTCGAAGGCTGAATGGTGTGACTCAAAAAGATACGTATCCTCTGCCGATGGTTGACGAGAGCTTGGGCTCTCTCTGGTGTCCGTTGGGTTAGTTGTCTAGAAGTACACTCCGGGTTCTGGCAAATTCCCTTAGCTGTAGAAGATTAGCAAGAGACCGTGTTCCCACCAGACAGGGTCTGTATCAATTCACAGTTATGCCTCTTGGATTGATAAATGCTCCGCCCACGTTTGAGAGACGTATGGAGGACATACTCTGATTACTCCATTGCGAAGAGTGCATACTTAATATCAATGATAGTTTTATCCTTAAATGGAAAACGCTCCTTATATATGCTGTAATCTTTCCACAAGTATTGTCAGATAATTACATATTTACAATTGAAATGTAAAATATTTCCGTCCTATTTTGCTCTGTAGAAAGTATTGTATTTTGATTGGCTAAACATGGGCATATGATTAAAGGCTACATAAGCACATGTGGAGGGGAAATTGAATCAGATAGCTCCAGGGTTTTGTCAGGTACGGTTAGGCTATAACATGCAGTCTGGGATTTACCCTAATTTTGGCCATATACTAATAAAGTGCATTTCTACCAACTACAGAATAGCGGACTCACATGTGCCTACCATACCATCATAGGGGTAGCCTACTTCTAGTAAGGAGTCACTGTCCATATATAAGCAGTAATGGATTGAATGGGAATTACTGTGTTATGGTGCTGTATCCTATGTAGCCTATTGGTACATTACGAATACATGCGTTCTCCTATGAATTAACTTATGATTTGCGTTGGATTTGTGATTGTAATAAACCGGATGTAGTGTGGAATAAGAAAAAGACACATACATTATTAACTCTTTTTTTGTCAAGATCAGTAGCATATTTGATGTACCTGTATAGAGTACTTGGCTATGCAATTCCCAATCGAGATGACAAAGTATCTGGTTGAAACTTGGACAGGCCACATGTAATCACGCGGGAGAATTTACAGAGACCATGTGACGTCCGCACAATATCTTTATAAGTGAAAGATGCTGTGTGATGAAAAATGGATTATTCTATTTTCGTCGCGATGCGTGATGCTGTCGTATTATATCTACCGAGGTTTGGTGTACGCGTATGGTTCGATTCCGAATCATAACGATAATTTAAATCCTAGGGATATGTATATGTCGAGTATTTGGTCAAAGGACTGATCACCGTTCAGCAAGGTTCCAGCTCTCATTGTTCATGTGGACATATTGCGTGAAATGTCCACACGGTCCCTACCACCGGCTTGAGTGGTATTAGACACAAATTTCAGAGCGATGATGTAATAGCCCTATCAAGCCATTTGATGGAAAATGAATGAACTTTGTGACGGCCAGGTAGAAAAAAAATCCAGCTCAAATGAGGGAGCATTTATAAATATAGAATGCAAGTTCGTATTCGGAACAAATACCTGTGAGAAATACCATCCCAAGTACGGCGAACATATCGACAAAAACGCTTACTCATTGTACCCACTGTCCTAGCTAGACGTAACACCACGACCCTAACAACTCACCAGTCTTATTCTATGCAACGCGAACTTCACTTGGACACAACGTAAGTCGTATTTAGACCACGTAATATGGTCCATCTATCGCCCAACCACTCACATGCGCACACGAACATTGTTTTCTACTTCTTCTCCACTGCGCCTGCGCAAACTGACGCCACAGTCACTCCACGGCCAGGACACTCTGTGTGACTCAGCACAGCGAGAGATTTCCACAGAATCCGTACATTGAACCTATAGTATGGATCAAATATACCCACACAATTACGCACCCATGCCAGGAGTGAGTGGGCGAATAGGATTTAACGTCGCATTCAACATCATTTCAGTCATATCACGACAAACCAACTAAGCAACACCCAGTCAAGTTGCGTTTCTGCTACTTAAAAGAAGAACTCTTTGAAGCATCATGGAACCAGACACCTTCCATCCACCCTATAAAACACTGAGGACAGCACACAAGACACAGATAGGACGCTTACATGGTACAATAAAGACAAGTGATATTGCAGTGCTAAACATCACATTATCAAGTTCCTGAAATGCACTTTCTCTACTACAGATGACGCCTGAGTCACCTGATCCATCTTCTCTGGGCACACCCCATGATCAATCCTAATTCACATCGTCACGAGCGCAACAGCTTTCCTCTTTCGTATTCTCTCTGGATGTAGCCGTTACATATACTGGAGCGTGTGCTTCAAGTGTTCCAGATTCCATTATGGCCAATCATATGGCTTTGTGGCCTGTGACTAAAATTCCTTATATGGCACGATATATTTCTGTAGTATTTTGAATTTCGGTTGAAAGAAAATGAATGTTCATTGTTCATCAATTGTCATCCATGGAAAGTCTTTACGTTTTGTTGTATATCACTAATTTTGTACTATTGCATCAAGGTAGGCTAAATACTACGATGGCGCATAAGCGATATTGAGTTTTATTAAATTATATATTTTCTTGCTATATCACGCAGGCGAGCGGGGGCTTTATTATCAGCCGAGTTCCATGCACTCCATGCCCCATTGCACTAGAAAAGTTATAGAGATTTATAGGGAGTTGACCTACTTCGTGACGTCACCTGAACGCCCGCATGCACTTCACGACCCCACCAAATCGGTGTGCCAGAAATGGACGTCGACCTTAGTGAAGAGAAACTATCTTTGATCTGGGTCGTAACTGTCATGTGACGTCATCACTTGCATGCACACTCGATACGGAGATTTGATAGGGTGATGGTTTGACCTTTGTCCCTTGACTGTATGAGGGCATTGAGTGCACGGAACAGTTACCCATTTAGGAAAGTCATAGTGAGATTTCTAAGTACCTGGTCGTCTGCTAGAGCAAAATAGCGCGATGTGCGTATTACCATCTCGTGTTAAAACTGCACGAGAATGGCATTCTGTTGACATTGATATATGTGAGAGATGAAAAGCAGTCAATTGCCAGCTTCTAAAGCTTCGCCAAATAGCAGAACTATCCCGAAGGTCTAGGTTCGATGGCGCGTGGCGGAGGGATTTGATTCTAAATTCCATGCCATTCAGTGGTATAATGTAATCTCGTTTCTGGTGTTCTGTAAGCAATTAACGATTATGTGTAGGAAAAGTAACCCACTCATCCATCCTCCCTCTCATCTGGCAGACAATTTGGTGAAACGAGGTAGACAAAGGTCAAAGAGTTGATATTGATGCAAACGACTTAAAAATATTGGGCCAGGAGCAGACGTATGACCTGTAGTCGTAAAACACTCATCACTCTGATCAGTGTTGATATGGCACTCTTCGACTAGTTCCGTTTTGCTGCTCTTTCTCTCACAATACAGACGTACATGTATGCTAGAATGGTATGGGCGCGTGTCTCTGGTCAGACAGTAGACTGTAATGGTTTGCTTTATAACAATCCTATTCTGAGTTTTCGTCAGGTTCGGCTGAAGGGTTGTTAATTTCTATAGCTGGGATAGGTTTACAAGTCTCATCGAAAATACAGAAAAAAGCCATATTGCACCAGCTACTTGTCACGTTGTGTGTTTTATTCGTCGTGACGTGGAGTAAAATAAAATACAGTGTTCTGGGTTTCTGTTTGTTAACGAACAATTGTGTGTGTTGCGATACCACTTTCCTAATCCTAATAATGTGTATAGAATAGATATATACAATGACAATGATATCCTGCTGATATCCAGATGTATTCTGAAGCTAAATATCCTGTCTATATCCTGTGAGTTCAGGATATATATCTTGCAACAATTTCAAGGCTATCATTGATATATCCTTATGATATCCTGACATATTCTTAGGTTAAAATGACCAAGTCGAAAATATATCCTGTACAGTTTCTTTTCTATACAGAACTGTTATTTTTTGTACTTGAAATATGCGTATAATTGATTCTCAGAATCCACCAATCAAAATTTGTTGCAATATGAACAGTCAAAATCAAAGCGTGACCGCATCATTCTCCAGATACCGACGTTTATAAGGAAAATCAGACGGATTTAAGAATGCTGATCAGCGATAGGATACATAATGATGTCTTGCCGGTATGAAGGCTAACTGGCCAAGAGAGTTCCTTTTCTATAGAAACTAAGAACGAACACTTTTCTCGAAGGTGAGACGAAAGCCCTGGCCGCGTTAGAAGAGAGGAATCGGACACTATTAACCATCGGACATTCTAAGCCATCATTGGAAACTGTTGACCGCTTTTCTCTTTTAGGAAACTATAGCCTGTGTTTATGTATAATATGATTATTATTTTTTTATTTTTTGCTAATGTTATACGAATAAGATCTTTGGATTATGGACGGGGAAATTCGTTAATGGACGAGGACTGAATATTGAATGACGGACTAGCCGCTTGTGTTAATATTTGTCAATTCTTCAAAATCAATGAGTGAGTGAGTGAGTGGGTGAGTGAGTGAGAATAGGATTTAACGTCGCTTTCAACAATATTTCAGTCATATCGCGAAGAACCAAACAATCACCACCCATTCAAGTTGTGTACCTGCTGCTTCAAAGAAGAAATATTTAAACCACCATGGAACCAGTCACCCTCCATCCACCCTGCAGAACACGGAGGACAGCACACAATTCACAGACAGGACGCTTATATGGTGCAATAAAGACAAGTGATATTACAGTGCTAGACATCACATTATCAAGTTCCTGTTGCTTCTCAGCAAAATGCATTGAAGCAACAGGAACCCGTGCCCACCCAACCACCCGCCATGCTCTCCCGAGCGTGTACCGTACTTCTAGACGGCATTGTTGCTACTTCAGACTGTTTTCACGAAGATGATCCAGTCTGTGTTGTTGAAGATGCTCCAATCTGTGCTGTTAACGATGCTCTGGTCTGTGTTGTTGAAGATGCTCAAGTCTGTGTTGTTGAAGTTGCTCCAGTCTGTGTTATTGAAGATGTCCCAGTCTGTGATGTTGAAGATGCTCCACTCTGTGTTGTGGCAAATGATCCAGACCTCTAGGCAACCTCTGCCAGAGAAGTGAATTATTTTCAATATTTTTTCCAGAGTTGCGACGAATAATTGAAGGCCAGTGCACCATGGTAGGTGATTGGAGTATGATATGTGTTTGGTTTCGCTGTGAGTTTGATTTTAAATCAAGGCCTAATAAGATGTTGCTAAGAGGGGCTATTTGGGTGCCTGTGCACCGCTTTCCTAAAGCAAAGAAAAAAGCCAAAACTATGACGTCATTTGTACGAGAGCGCATAACTCAAAATCCCGATGGGCGACCCCGTCAAGAAGTCTGTCAGATTGTAGCACTTGAATTAATGTACTTCTTGCCGAAATATGGGAGTCTTGACTTAATTAGGGAATCGACGAGATGCAATTACGTTAACATTGCCGACAATGTAAATCTTTTATTGGTCCGAGCCCAATTGTTATATGCCCATTTGGAAGAATGCTTACGTCCAACAGGATGGAAGTATAGATATCAGTTAATAAGAAGGGACGAAGAAATATCATGATGTCAATTTCGAGCGAGTTTCCGTATTATGAAATTAGGGGAGGGGCCACAACCTATGCGGCTCAGCGAGGACACTGAACAGTTACCCATTTAGGAAAATTATAGTGCCTACCTAGGTACCTGATCGTCTGCTAGAGCAAAATAGCGCGCGCTCAAGAGGAAAACATTCCGTGGGAATGCACGTATTACCATCTCGTGTCAGAACTGCACGAGAATGGCGTTCTGTTGACAGTGATATATGTGAGAGATGACAAGCAGTCAAATGCCAGCTTCTAAAACTTCGCCAAATAGCGGAACTATCCCGAAGGTCTAGGTGCGAGGGATTTGATTCTATTTTCGAGATATCGTCATCGAAGCATGAGCCAAGAGGCGCGTCATGTCATTCAGTGGTTTGATGTAACATCGTTTCTGGTGTTCTGTAAGCAATTAACCATTATGTGTAGGAAAAGTAACCCAACTATCCATCCACTCTGGATCTGGCCTTCAGCAGAAGGCAGAAAATTTGGGATACAGTATTGCGGAATCTACTGTGTTAAAATTCACCGGAAGCAATCCCACATTTTATTACATAACATCTTGGGATAAAGCAAGCCCATCGTGGTTTTCATCCCGCCCTTACAATTTGTTAAACTTGACAACCCAGTTATGACGTTTTCGGTGAACAAAAATTGAATTGAAATGAATTGAATCTTCAAGAGATTTAGTGTAGAATCTAGGACACTGTGTACATGTTCTGAAATGTTCTGGTTTCTTCAATGCAGTGAAGTATCTTCAGTGACAGTGTCTTAAGAAGTATAATGGGTATATTCTGTAGTTTAACTGTAGTGGCGCGTAGACGCCATCAATCAACAATTGGGCTCAGAGCACTAAAAAATATATCCTGGTCCGTTAACTCCCCTCTAGGCAACCTCTGCCAGAGAAGTGAATTGTTTTCAATATTTTTTCCAGTCTCTGTTGCGACGAATAATTGAAGGCCAGTGGTAGGTGATTGGAGAATGATATGTGTTTGGTTTCACTGTGAGTTTGATTTTAACTCAAGGCCTAATAAGATGTTGCTAAGAGGGACTATTTGGGTGCCTGTGCACCGCTTTCTGAAAGCAGAGAAAAAAGCCAAAATTATGACGTCATTTGTACGAGTGCGCATAACTCAAAATTCGATGGGCATCCCTCATCAAGAGTTTGTCAGGTTGTAGCACTTGAATTAAAGTACTTCTTGTCGAAATATGGGAGTCTAGACTTAATTAGAGAATCGACGAGATGCAATTACTTTAACATTGCCACCAATGTAAATTTTTTAATGGTCCGACCCCAATTGTTATATGCCCGTTTGGAAGAATTTTTACGTCCAACAGGACGGTAGTATAGAAATCAGTTAATTAGAATGGAAGAAGAAATATCATGATGTCAATTTCGAGAGAGCTTCCGTATTATGAAATTGCGAAACCGTGGCTAATGTGATTGCACCCTATGCGGTTCAGTGAGGGCACTGAACAGTTACCCATTAAGCAAACCTAGGCACCTGATCGTGTGCTAGAGCAAAATAGCGGGCGCTCACGGGGAAAACATTCCGCGAGAATGTGCGTATTATCATCTCGTGTCCAAACTGCACGAGAATGGCATTCTGTTGACAGTGATATATGTGAGAGATGAAAAGCAGTCAATTGTCAGCTTCTAAAGCTTCGCCAAATAGCAGAACTATCCCGAAGGTCTAGGTTCGATGGCGCGTGGCGGAGGGATTTGATATCGTCATCGAAACATGAGTGAAGAAGCGCGCCATGCCATTCAGTGGTATGATGTAATCTCGTTTCTGGTGTTCTGTAAGCAATTAACGATTATGTGTGGGAAAAGTAACCCACTCATCCATCCTCCCTCTCATCTGGCAGACAATTTGGTGAAACGAGGTAGGCAACGGTCAAAGAGTTGATAGGGATGCAAACGACATAGAAATATTGGGCCAGGAGCAGACGTATGACCTGTAGTCGTAAAACACTCATCACTCTGATCAATGTTGATATGGCACTCTTCGCCTAGTTCCGTTTGTGCTGCTGTTTCTCTCGATTTATAGACGCATGTCAGAATGGTGTGAGCGAGTGTCTCGGGTCAGACAGTAGAGTGTAAGGGTTAGCTTCATAACAGTCCTATTCTGGTAACAGCTACAGCTGGGACAGTTTCACAAGCCTCGTTGGAAAAAGACAGAAGCCATATTACACCAACTACTTGTCATGTTGTGTGTTTTATTCCTCGTGGTGTGGAGTAAAATATGACAAGAGTTCTCGATAACGAACAATTGTATGCGTTGAGGTACCACTTTCCTTATCCTAATATATTTATATTGTGCATATATATGATGGCATTCACTCAGATATCCTTTTGATATCCTGCTGTATTCTGAAAGTAAATATCCTGTGTATATCCTGTGAGTCAAGGATATAGATATCTTGCATCATTGTCTAGGATATCATTGATATATTGTCATGGTATTGCAGTATAAAATTGGTCACTGTGGCTAGTTCTAGAACAATAGAGCGGAGGTAAACTTGTTTACCTTCTGTTCTGTGGTTATAATCATAGAATTCTCTCGAAGCTGTCGTGACCGATTTATCATATTTGCAAATGGCCGAATTACGAAGAGACCCGTATTATGCGGGTAATTGGGTCACAGCGCCATCTGCATATCTACACGGGTAAAAGCGTTCGGTGTCCGGTTATTTTCGTGTTGGGTAGGAATACACCAGAGCCGTCATCGCAATGCGATTCGCATATGCGTTGTCGCAACAAATTGAACAAGTTGCAAAAAGAAGTGGTGAACACACTATTCGCATTGCGTTGAGTATCGGTTGCGTTATAGCTTTGCGTTGCCGTTGGAATTGGGAATTTTCCATTTTTTGACGCGCTGCACAGGCCTACGCATTGCCTTTGGAAGGTCAAGGACATTATTATGCACACTTTGGCATCAGACGCTACGGTATGTATGATCAAAAAACGCCGATTATCACCTATCTCCTGAATATTTCCACAATGGCTAACAATGACATTCATCATGCAACTATTAGTAGGTACAGGCCTATAACATGTAAGACCTTGGAGGAATTATACTAGACAATTTCATTCCTACATCATTCCCCGTACATGTAGACCTGTGCCTTCTTGTTGAACACAGGGGGGGGGGGAGGTCAAAAAGTGGGACACCCCCTTACATCCCTGCCTCCACTCAATAGAAGGTCAGAGGTCGGCTGGTTGCCGGTGCCGAATTGAAGACGTCACATAAACTTTCCTTTTTCTTGTAACATTTACAATCACCATGGCCACAACAAAAAGTAAATGTGATACAGTCGACCTTACAGATTCAGAAATGGAGAAGTTGCTGAACTTGATTCAGCAAAATCCGGCATTGTTCGATAAATCCAACAAAGGGTATAATGACCAGGATGTCCAGAAAAACATATGGGAATCCATTCACGCGGCTATGAGGAAAAAGGACGCTACAGATGAACACATTTTCGTATAATAGCTTTACCAGTTTATTAAGATATCCATTTCGGAAATAGGCTACACGTACAAGTATGCCCTATATATAATTTCTTGTTCCATTAATTCACATAGCAATGTTTTCTTGTTTTTAGTTGATGTATGGAAAACCAAATGGAGGTCCACCAGGGACACTTATTCCAAAAAAAGGAAAGAATATGAAAAGAGCAAAATGTCTGGTTGTTCGAGGGACAGCGTGAAAGAGCCAAAGTGGAAATGGTGGCGAAGCATGGCATTCTATGCTCCTTTCGTAGGAACTAAAATGTAAGCAATAGTAATAAATATTAACTATTTCAGTAATTAATGATAGTTAGTGCCATAAATAGCTGCCAGCCTAGTACTCATTTAGAGAAAATAATTATTGGCAATGTTGGTAAAATGCATTGCCTGGGACTAAACATATAACCAAAAGATAAAACGTGTATCTCTACTTTTTTCCAGAACGGAAACAAACGTGTCAACTGATTGTTTCCTGCCGATTGAACACGATGTGCATACAGATGACTCACAATCGTCTGATGTGAGTGACACAGGTCTTCAGAATGAGAATATCAGGTTAGTATCAGATGACTTCGAACAATCCCCTTGCGACCCTTTCATTTTGCCACTCGACTTGTCCTTCTTCCATAAAGTATTTCCCAAATTTGTTTCGTATTTCTTCCCTAATTTTGTTCTGTCTATGGCCTCTTCTTCTCTGCAGGGGTAGAAACGCTGAGGGGGGGGTTTCTCTTCTTCATTTTGGGGCATTTTAAAATCCCTCATTTCTGCGTCAATCTGGGAAGGAGTGGACGATCTGTGTATAAAGTTATGCAGGACGATTGTTGCCTTTACAATCTTTGCACACGTTTCAGGTTGAACTCCAATTTTGGAGTGATAAACTCTCCACTTTTGGGCAAGTAATCCAAATCCACTTTCGACCATTCTACGTGACCTTGACAAACGGTAGTTGAACACCTTTTCTTACAAGGTTTTCCCCCTCGAAGCATAGGGGCGCATGATGCGACCAGTCAGGGGTAATCCTTCATCTGCTACAAATACCAATGGCATTTGCTGATCATCTGTAGAACGTGGGAGTGGACGATCATCAGGAAATGGAACAGCATCTGCTGCTAATGTCTTACCGAATGCGGATGCGGCCAGGATACCAGAATCGTTATTTGTTCCGTAAGCACCAACGTCTACCATGATGAACTGGTAGTTAGCATCTACAAGAGCCAGCAATACAATTGAAAATGTGCCTTTGTAATTATAATACAAGGATCCACTCTTGGCGGGGGCTTTCATTACCACGTGTTTCCCATCCAATGCTCCACAGCAGTTCGGAAAATTCCAAGCTGTTTCAAACTCGGCAGCAATCGTATCCCATTCGAACTTTGACTGTGGAAATTTGACGTATTCAGCTGACATAGTATCCCATATAGCAGTACAGACCTCCAATACAATGTCCCCGATTGTTGACGGCGCTACGTAGTATAAAAAGGCCAAAGATCGGAAGGTCTCGCCACTGGCCAGAAATCTGAAAAAAAATAACAAAAACATTGATATAAGGATTTGACATAACGAAAATTTTTGTTCATTTCAGTAGTGAAGATGAGCCATCACATGCCACTGAAGTTGTATGTGCTTCCACTTCTGCAACCACTAAGAGCAAAGCAATTTCACCTGAAATCAAGCCGTTGTACCCTCCTAAAAGACAGAAGAGGAACACAGTGGAAACTGTTTGCTCTTATCTGGAGGAAAGCAAAAAGGCAAAAGAAAGGTCAGAACAGAGCAGATATGAACTGATTCAGAAATTGAGTACTCCTCATCAGGCTCCAGCACCGATCCCAATCAAACCGGAGGAATCATTCCTGAAATCATATGCAGACCAAATGAGCAGCTTCAATGACCTCGAAAAGGCAGAAGTCAAACTGAAAATTGCCCAGATTTTCTTCGACATAGAAAGTAGGCGTAATCGTTTCACGCCGATGATGCCTCAGCAGAACCAGCAACCCATCGGTAGGCATACCCAAGATATGCCTTCGTTCCGTACCTATAATGCGCCTCACAGCCGTACCCTGTCTCAGGGCCGAAGCCACAGTGTGGATGACACGTTGCCTATTATGTCACCATATGAAAATCGCCCCCACTCTTCGATGGCCATATTTTCACAAACCTTTGATGATGTTTCACAAAACAGTAATACTAATAATTACACACAGATGTAAGTGTCGGCCTACCACGGGTTGTTAGATATTGCAGTAGGCTATGTCCATATCCCGTAACGATGGATTGATTAAAACGTGTGAACATTACTTTTTTCAACATTGAAATCAAGGCCCATTGACACTTTTAATTTGAAAACAAAAGTAGTGGAAAAACCACTGAGGGCACATGTCTTGGGCTACTGTTCAACATTGCGGGCGTGATGTTAATGTTTCATTTGTATTTGTCATTATTTGTAATTAAATATCAGACCTTATCAATATACTTCGGCCTTACTTACCTCAAACAAATGGCAAATCTTTCCTCTGCACATATGGGCTCTCTGAAGTGAGTGTGTTGTTTTGAAATATCATCATGGATGTACCCCAGGACGAGTCTATACTGCTCTTGCGTCAGTCTGAAATACGCCTTGAATTTATCATCGTACTTCTTTAGTTCAGGTATCGTCTTGTAAAATTCTCCGTTGCGCTTTCTTTTCAAGAGTATTGGATGCACCCAACACTGTCTAGGTTTTCGCACCAAAGTCAATGCCATTAGGGCCAACATTTCATTGTCATCGTCGTCTTCATCATCCATCATATCCATTATGGCCAATGTTGCTCTTTCCACCATGCCTGTAGCTCTTGGAAAAGGGCACCACAACATTTTCCGTCCGGTTATAAAGCGCCTACTTGGTGCTGAATTACCATACGTTATGTTATTTAAATTAGGTATAGGCATATACGCAGCCTCCATCGCAGCCAAAAGACGCATATGGTGAATGCACGGACAAATGCGTTGTCGCGAGCGTTGCCGCCTGCGCCAACGCAACGGCTCTGGTGTATTCCTACCCTAAGCCTGAACAGCTCTGCGGTGAAATATCCGTCCTTCCAGCTGTCTTTGTTTTCGACACAGGGTCATTTGAAATGCGCCTTCATTGCCTGGACGACTTTAGTTGGTTTATGTAAATTAGGTAAGTTTCATTGGCCACTGGTACTCCTATCTGATAACGCCGGTATTCTGTACGTCTTGTTCTTTTCATTGCCAATTACACATTTGGTATCACCTTTTAAGCTATCACATCGCTACACTGTATAAACGATTGAGAGAAGATTGTGTCGTCTTATACGCCAGCACATCGTTACTGTGTATAAAGGAATGGGATAACTTGGCGTCGTTGTACATGAATTGCAATCTTTTCTATTGCCAAAATTGCATTTTTATGGCGTTTTATGACATTTGGCAACAGCGGCATATCATTTTTCATTCCCACGATGTCTGAGAACATATTGTAATATGCACATCACTAGTAGGTCTACTATCAACCGACAAAGTTTCAAGCTTGTGGACCAAGCCGTTCTGGAGATGTGGCTGGAATGAAAATCTGAGGTTTGTAATTTGACCTATATTTGAACGGCTATGACGGCCATATTTGATATCGCGGCAAGAAACCGTTCAGAAGAATTGAAGACCCCGACCCCTAGATTGTGCATGCCAGGTTTCAAGTCGATCGCTTCAGTGGTTCGGGAGGAGATGATCTTTGAAGTTTTTGAACATTTTCCAAGATGGCCGCCATACGGGGTATATTTGAACGGCTATGGCGGCCATATTTGATATCGCGGCAAGAAACCGTTCAGAAAAATTGAAGACCCCGACCCCCAGATTGTGCATGCCAAGTTTCAAGTCAATCGGTTCAGTGGTTCGAGAGGAGAAGATCTTTGAAGGTTTTGAACATTTTCCAAGATGGCCGCCATACGGGTTCACCAATCAGATCCCGCTTGTAATATGCACATCACTACTAGGTCTACTATCAACTCACAAAGTTTCAAGGTTGTGGACCAAGCCGTTCTGGAGATATGGCTGGAACAAAAACGGTGAATAAAAGAATAACAATAATAGTGAATCCGAACGATTTCAAGAGTGGACCTCGGTCCTCCGGACCTGGTCCCCTAAAAAACACAAGATGATTTCCTACAAGAGAGAAGCGGTCAAGAGGTTGCAATGACGTCAGCAAGACATGATGATGGTCTGTACATAAAATCCTAATCACTGGTCATTATTCCTTATCCCAATGAATGATGAGTCGTTTAGTATGTATCTCAGTCTCGCTTTTATTGGGAGTGTTCATTGGAACAGCATGGAGATGCAAAACACATGATATTCAAACGGCGACGTTTGGTGGTTTAACAAGTTTCTGCAGTAAAATTCTGTGGCGTTGATTAAAATCGATTGAAATTTAAAATTGATTAAAATCGTCAAAGTTTGTACATGATAGAGGAAATGCTACCAGTCGAGAGATGTATACGCCGTATGTAGGTCTTTCTGGAATATTGCTATCCAGAAATGGGTAGTTAAAAATGTCAAAATTGTAATCGTCTCTCTTGTCGTAGAGTCGACGTGAGAGAAAGCCCTGATCATTCTTGTCAAGGTATAGGTCAAGATATGATGTTCCATCTGGGCTATCCTGTATATAGCGTTTGGTGAATGAGAAGGAAGTGCTTGGAATGGTTATCTTTCGACAATTTCTGCATAGACAGATATAGGTCTGCCAAAAGTAGTGCACAATTTTTACCCATTGGGATAGCTACACGCTGTTGGTATATGGTATTGCTGTATCTAAGAGCAAAAGAAGATCAAGTCAGGAACGTTGATCTGACACGCTTGAGGGTAACGGTGACTGATGATTTAAACGCCATGGAAATCATAAGTGGAACTGGTGGTAAATTTGTTTCGAACCGTCTCTATTCTTCTGGTTACAAGCGGTCATATTGTTACACCTGCTGCTGGACTTGCAATCACTGAAATAGCAACATGTGTTTCTATGGATAGGTGGGGGCTCACCTGTACGCTAGTGAAGATTGTTGAGGCTTCAGAATAGAACAGAATGTGCTTTAGAATATAGGTTAACCAGAAGACTATACGGTGAAGCCATGTGGCTCTGTCAGTATGTCGGCACCTCTTCCCACTTCCCTTATATGCGTTGTAATTCACAAAAACCTCTGTTATGCAGTGCAAGACATCATAATGATCAAATTTATGCTTAACTGGAGAACACTAGCCTGTTTCTTGAGATCAGCGTCGCTACTAAAATCAAAGGAATTCGATTCACAATGGCAAACGACCGCGATGTGGTGTATACCCCCGGCCAGTACGTTATTTCCCACTAGTCAAACCTACCCAGGCTATATCTTGTATTAGAATTGATAACATAGGTAAACAAATTAGACATGAAAATTTGGACCCAAAGCAGCCAGTTTCGATTTCTTAACGCATGTGAGTTCTTTGTCTCGTCTGACCTGAATATCGGGTCAAATGAGTTGGGGTCCGTAGCGGCGCGTTTATCAACTTTTCAGAAGATCCTGTACCACAGGGGGCTGTATCCACATGGGATTTCTCGACTCTCTATACCACAATCCCTCATCAGGACCTTATTGACCGTCTAAGTTTAATAGTATTTGTGTTCAAGAAAACTGATCGTAGATATATTAATGTCGGAAGCCATAAAACATTCTTTAGCTCTACTGCATACAAGAGATATCATTCATGGGATGTTTCTTTGTTTATAGAGTTGCTTGAATTTCTCATTAAAAATATCTATGTGAAATTTGGCAACACAATATATCAACAGCATATAGGTATTCCAATGGGTACTAATTGTGCACCCTTATTGGCTGACCTATATCTGTTCTCTTATGAATGTGACTACATGTACATGCAGGCGCTTTCAAAAACCGATCCATTCAAAGCCCGTTCCTTCTCATTCACCAAACGCTATATAGACGATCTTCTCGCTGTGGATAATCGTTATATAAATGACGCAGTGAAGGATATATATCCACCTTCACTGGATTTGAAGGAAACTACAGATAACCCTACAGGCACATCGTATTTAGACCTATATGTCTATAAAAATGAAGCGGGCCTTCTCTCTCGTCGACTGTATGACAAAAGAGATGATTACAATTTCAACATCGTAAACTATCCCTTTCTGGACAGTAATATTCGAGTGGGACCTGCATATGGCGTATACATATCACGCCTAGTAGCATTTGCTAGATCCTGTGTTAAATGTGACGATTTTAATCAACGTCACAAAACCTTGTTTCAGAAACTTATAAAACAGCGCTACACCACCATGCGCCTCCACTCAAAGTTTCTCAAATTTGGCGATACATATCGCATGCTGATAGCAAATTACGAGCGTAGCGTGCAAGATCTATGGCGTTACGTTTCGTAACTTGTGTCTAATTCCGCTTAACCCGGGGCTAGGGGCCGTATGAAACCATGTACTTCAAGATCCTCATGGTACTCATATGAACAGTCACAATCAAAGCGTGACTGAGATACATCATTCTTTGGATGACGACTTTGCAACGAATATTATGGATTAAGAATACTGATCAGCGATACGGATTTGATATTTTTGGAACATCATGATGTCTTGCCGGCATCATTGAAAACTGTTGACCGCTTCTCTCTTGCAGGAAACAAGCCTATGTTTATGTATACTATAATTGTCTTTTTGGATTTGGTGCTAATACTGTTATATGGAATATGGTATAGATCTTTGGATTATGGACGCGGATATTCTCTAATGGACGACGGCTGA
Source organism: Hanleya hanleyi (assembly GCA_036873755.1). Classification (NCBI taxonomy): domain Eukaryota; kingdom Metazoa; phylum Mollusca; class Polyplacophora; order Lepidopleurida; family Hanleyidae; genus Hanleya; species Hanleya hanleyi. The sequence continues at coordinate 22,365 of JAVTVY010016104.1, read as the reverse complement.
ATTATGAATGACGGGCCAGACGCTTGTAGTGGAATCCGACAGATTTTTTAAAACATAAAGAAGACTTGATAGATTCTTACTTTACCTTACAAAATTCCCATCAATTCGACACCCCGGAATATTAATTTTATAATTTGTTTCATTGAAGACGGGAATCCGGGAATGTGAATACTTGGGCTTAAACATTATGGAGGATCTCATTGCAAGCAATTCCTTACAAGAATACAGCATCCCGTCCTTAGAACAATCACGAAGTACACTCTCAAAAACTCAATGGAAATACACACATCGACAGAGCGTATATAACTGTTTTGTGAATACCCATTTTATCTCACATGGATCCGATTCGCTACCAGTCAGTTTCTCCGCTAATATTCCAAATTGGTCAATATAAAGAACGACAGTATATATAAGTCTAAGAATACATTTTCTTTTAGAAGTAAGTTAAAGTTTAAGTTTTGTTAATGCAATGATAAAACATTACACAACCAATACACGTCCAGGATATGGTCCAATCGCTGTACGGTTTCGTATTCTCCGAGATAACCTTTGGTACAAGAGATCAACAGTGATGTATAACCGAAAATACGGCGAAATGTCGTCCTCGTTAAAACCAGGGTATATCACTGTATGATGAAGACAAACTTATGTAAATCGTATTTCCCGTTCCCTAATGTTATGTTTATTTGTCAGCTTCGATATTTAGAGCCAGCCGTCCTTCACAAAGAATGTTATGTTTAATTGGCAGCTCCAATATTCAGAGCCAGCCGTCCTTCACAAAGGATGTTATGTTTAATTGTCAGCTCCATAATTCAGAGCCAGCCGTCCTCCTAAAATAATGTTATGTTTAATTGTCAGCTCCAATATTCAGAGCCAGCCGTCCTTCACAAAGAATGTTATGTTTAATTGTCAGCTCCAATATTCAGAGCCAGCCGTCCTTCACAAAGAATGTTATGTTTAATTGTCAGCTCCAAGATTCAGAGCCAGCCGTCCTTCACAAAGAATGTTATGTTTAATTGTCAGCTCCAATATTCAGAGCCAGCCGTCGTTCACAAAGAATGTTATGTTTAATTGTCAGCTCCAATATTCAGAGCCAGCCGTCCTTCACAAAGAATGTTATGTTTAATTGTCAGCTCCAATATTCAGAGCCAGCCGTCCTTCACAAAGAATGTTATGTTTAATTGTCAACTCCAATATTCAGAGCCAGCCGTCCTTCACAAAGAATGTTATGTTTAATTGTCAGCTCCAATATTCAGAGCCAGCCGTCCTACACAAAGAATGTTATGTTTAATTGTCCGCTCCAATATTTAGAGCCAGCCGTCCTTCACAAAGAATGTTATGTTTAATTGTCAGCTCCAATATTCAGAGCCAGCCGTCCTTCACAAAGAATGTTATGTTTAATTGCCAGCTCCGATATTTAGAGCCAGCCGTCCTTCACAAAGAATGTTATGTTTAATTGTCAGCTCCAATATTCAGAGCCAGCCGTCCTTCACAAATAATGTTATGTTTAATTGTCAGCTCCAATATTCAGAGCCAGCCGTCCTTCACAAATAATGCTCGCGTCCATAATCGAAATAATTAATTAGTACTATACACTAGCACCAAAATCCAAGCAGACAAACCACCAATAAAACTCCGATGAACTGCTTCTTCTTCGAACCGCTTCTTGGTATTGCTTATAGGTAAGCATTTTTCTGGACCCGACCATGGCTGGGTTAAAGGGGAATGTTATCACCGCACCTATGTAAACGTTAATATATACCTTGATACGGTAAGAAATCGACTATATAGTTTTTCCCCCGATCTTCGAACTTTAAAACGGTAAATTTGGCGATTTAAACGCGTTCCTACCACGAGCCTGTCAAAGCGGTGACCTTTGACCCATGACGTCACAGAGTGAACCAGTCCGCCATAGCATTAGCATTAGCATACGTAAACAAGTCAAATCTGCTCCAATATTTTACGATTTTTCGACTGTATTCTCGTACTTTGGAGGCATCATACCGCGTCGGTGTGTTGTTGGAGGGTGTAGCAACACGAATGGAGATGGATTCAAGTTGCATCCGAGGCCAAACGACGAAAAATCGGGAAGAAATCCGACGAAATTGTGCAGAACACGAGAGTGTGGGGAAAGCCGACGAAATGGTCTCGCATTTGTTCCGCTCATTTCACTGACGATAGCTATGCAACAACAGAGATGGCAAGAATGTGTGGATATCCCCCTATACTGAAAGAAGATGCTATTCCCAAGATCAAGACAAATAAATCTTTATCAGAAAGAGAAAACAGACAACTCCGCAATCTGCAGGAGTGCGTGAGTTATACAGGGACGATCGACCTCGTGGACTCAGCAAGCGACAAACTGGTCCCGCAGACAACCACTGTAAAACCCCCTGGGTGTTTTGGCCCACACCGCTTCCATCGTCCCCTCTACCGAAGTGGACCATAGATTTAATCTTCCACTCTTGAAATTTTGGATCAGTCCCACGGGGTGATCAACCAGCCAATCCTGAATATCCTACGTCTTACAGCTATTAAATGAACTGTAATAATCAATGTACTTAAGACCCAAGGCCTTTTAATCAACTTATTCAAGTATATCGGAAATTCACTTCTGGCACCAGCTTATCCTGATTATTTGGTGTCCTTTTGTATCTCCATGTGAGCACATACATTGTACGTTCTTTTGATAAAATAAATTGAAATTGATCACCTGGAAGAATAACTGAAACTAACGGAAAGGTGTGAAGCAAACATTTTTTTATGGAAGTGTGTCCAAAAGGGAGAGTGAAAGTTCAGCAATAGGGTGTCCAAAAGAAATAAACTGGGCTTCTCCACAGGTGAGTTAGTTATTGTTTTAACATCAAATAGCTTCCTTTGGAATTGAAACTTTGTTTTCATTTGAGAGGACTTATCCACAGGTATGGATTAGCTCCTGTTTTAACATCAAATCCCTGACAATAATTGACAAACACATAAAATAAAATTAAGCAAGTAAGCAATGAAAATAAGCCGGCCTGCCACGGTATAGCAATCGGTCCGTCCCATAAGAAATGAACAATAATAAACCATACAATGCCAATAAACACACACATATAAAAATAAAGGCGTAAATACATGTAACTACATAGTATGCTCTTACAATAGCAAATTATCTGTAGATTTTAAATGAATAGAGCTTGTGCCGCTGTCTGTGTTATCCGCCATGTTTGACTCTGGCCGCTTCACTGTGTGACGTCACAGGGTAATCACCGGGCGGATTTACTGAGGGTAAAAATCAGGCACTTTGGAGCCGTATTTCAGGATACTGCGTCATCGCTAAAATTTTGAAAAAAAATCTAAAAAATAAAACAGGCCACAGGGAACTGTTTTTTATCGGTTTTAGCCTTTCAAAAATTGTGATAACATTCCCCTTTAACTTTAGCATTCAGATCATAGACGTCGTCTATCCATCTACCAAGGATTCCTCTTTTGGATTTGAGAGAAAAATCCGAGAGCGGGAACTATTCGGGATGCTAGAACTTGAGTCAGTGTTTCCGTGTGGCTTAAATGATAATGTCAGTGGATTCGGAAATGTTACAAAGCGCCGTTCAAATATATCCAATATTACCCAGCTATTTAAACCCCATCTACGGAGACATCGCAGCCATGGTTGGAGAAAGTTTAATAGTGCGATGATTCACGATCATATCACTTTAAATTACTTAGTGGGTTTAACTATCACACCCAATAGTATACATAGCTTACGTACAGTTCTGTACGCGTTACCTCTGAGAGCTTTAAATCATATAGCCAGAGATATACAACAATCTGCGTCTTCAGAAAATATAATACCATCCCAAATCACTAACGTATGTCAATATATAGCGTATTTTCGGTTGTATCGTCCAGTGAACATAATCGAAACATCCCAAGATCAGCTTTTTTTGAAACTCAACTACTTAGATAAAGGACTGGACATTATTAATTTACCCCGAATCCTAAATGATCCAGGGGTAAGCACCGCTGTACCAAACTATTTCAAGTTCACAGAACCTCATTGCAATTCATATAAGTATACTAAATCTATAGTCACCAAAATATGGAATTTGAATGGAACTTATACACGTCGGGAGGCTATATTTGTGATTGTGAATCGTCGAACTTTATCTATACACCATGCAAACATATTGTGACCGGTAACCTTGATGTAGTGAGTGATAAGGACCTAAGATTACTCCTGATGAAGGGACCTAAATATAGAGAGCCGAGAAGAATAAATCTGAAGGCCGACCAGAAGATAGTCCTGTCTGCTTTGGAACAGTACGTTATTGGATGGTCTAAGCGAGAAAAAGTACACGCTGGTTGGCTGGATCTCACCAAGAGCAAGGTCGTTGAAGCAATCCGCCACATTGACAGAAGTACCATTCGCCAAGCAAAACAAGTACTGAGAAACATCCAATCGCAAGAAGTTCTAGCAAATCTTCAGAGTAAATTCGTCATAGTCCCAGCAGACAAAGCCCGAAATAATATAATATTCATATGTAAATATTACTATTACCAGGTGCTGGTTAAAAATATCATCATCAAATACGTCTACCTACTCCCAAACTGCATTTACTCTGGAAGATTTATTTAACAATCACAAACAATTTCTCAGGGAAAGAGGTATTTGTCTTCCAACCAATCATAACCATATACCAAAAGTATACTGGACTCCCAAAATGCATAAATCACCATACAAAGCTAGATTCATAGCTGGTTCTAGAAGCTGCACCACCAAGTTTCTTTCAGCCCTGTTGACGAAGGCCCTTCAGGAGGTAAAAGCATTTTGGGAAAGGTATTGCGCCACTATTTCTAAAAACTCTGGTGCTGAATGTATGTGGATATTGAAAAACTCAAAACGTCTTACGGAAGAGCTTGATGCTAAAGGTCACATACCGTACAGGCATGTATCCACATGGGATTTCTCGATTCACTATACTACAATCCCTCACCAGGACCTTATTGACCGTCTAACTTCATTAATAGTATCTGTGTTCAAGAAAACTGATCGTAGATATATTAATGTTGGAAGCCATAAAGCATTCTTTAGCTCTGCTACATACAAGAGATATCTTTCATGGGACGTTTCTTTGTTTATAGAGTTGCTTGAATTTCTCATTAAAAATATCTATGTGAAATTTGGCAACACAATATATCAACAGCATATAGGTATTCCAACGAATACTAATTGTGCACCCCTGTTGGCTGACCTATGTCTGTTCCCTTATGAATATGACTATATGCAGGCGCTTTCAAAAACCGATCCATTCAAAGCCCATTCCTTCTCATTCACCAAACGCTATATAGACTATCTTGTGGCTGTGGATAATCGCTATATAAATGACGTAATGAAGAATATATATCCACCTTCACTGGATTTGAAGCAAACTACAGATAGCCCTAGAGGCACATCATATTTAGACCTATATCTCTATAAATGACAAAATGACAGAACAGATGATTACAATTTCGACATCGTAAACTATCCCTTCCTGGACAGTAATATTCCAGTGGGACCTGCATATGGCGTATACATATCTCGCCTAGTACCATTTGCTAGATCCTGTATTAAATGTAGCGATTTTTATCAACGCCACAAAACATTGTTGCAGAAACTTATAAAGCAGGGCTATACCACCATGCAAGCGCCTCCATTGAAAGTTTCTCAAATTTGGCGATACATATCGCATGCTGATAGCAAAATACGAGCGTAGCGTGCAAGATCTATGGCGTTACGTTTCGTAACTTGTGTCTAATTCCGCTTAACCCGAGGCTAGGGGCCGTATGCACCCCATGTACTTCAACATCCTCATGGTGCTCATATGAACATTCACAATCAAAGCGTGACTGAGATACATCATTCTCTAGATGACGACTTTACAACGAATATTATGGATTAAGAATACTGATCAGCAATACGGATGTGATATTTTTGGAACATCATGGTGTCTTACCGGCATCACTGAAAACTGTTGACCGCTTCTCCCTTGCAGGAAACTAGCCTATGTTTATGTATACTATGATTGTCTTTTTGAGTTTGGTGCTAATACTACTGTTATATGGAACAGGTCTTTGGATTATGGACGCTGATAATCTTTAATGGACGACGGCTGAATTATGATTGACGGACCAGACCATTGTAATTCCAATATTGTCCATTTAATTGCTTAGACGGATATATTTTAATATCCCCCTTCATTAAATTAAACGGAAAACCAGCTGTTTTCATATAAAACAACTCGTGGAGAACTTGGTCGATTTTTTGAAGTGAAACATATATTCCTGGGAGCTTTGAGATCTAAAAATTTTGTAAAATGGTACCTTAGGTGCATTTTGACGGAATATTTCTACTTCAAAAAACTTAATCAGAGCGGTACGCTCCCCCGAAATTCTTTTGAAAATTTAGACGTGAAATGACGCGTTAGTAGTATAGAGCAAGCATTTAAAGCCAGTTTGACCTCATTAATTGTTCCCCGGGTAAAATTTGAGGTGGAACTTGGTCACGTGACGATCATGTGATCGATGGGGGAAAACTACCTCCAACGCAGAAGAGTTCCAATCTAGGGGGAGGTAACTCCGGGTCACTATAGTTCCGGCAAAGGGTCCCTGGGCATGTATTCTTCCGCGGTGATGCGGTCTGGTGGTGATGCGGTCGCGGGAAAAAGCTTCCGCGGAGAAAAAGTAGTCCCCAGACTTCAAATACGCTGCATGGTCCGATTGGATCGATTGAGGTATCAAAGTAAAACATTCGTGAAGGGGCATCCAGTCATGGGTGGGTGCATGTAAAATTAGGATTTTTTCCCGAAAATATAAAAAGCGGAACACGGACTTTACCCCTAAAATAGGGTAAAACACCTATCAATCCTAGCCAAAAGGGCTAATATCGGTCCCCGGGCTTATTGGCACCTGCCTATCAAGGCAATGGGGTGGGTGCATGTAAAAATTTCTCCAGAAAAAAAGCGGAACACGGACTTTACCCCTAAAATAGGGGGAAACACCTATCAACTCTAGCCAAAAGGGCTAATATCGGTCCCCGGGCTTATTGGGACCTGCCTATCAAGTCAATGGGGTGGGTGCATGTAAAAATTTCTCCAGAAAAAAAGCGGAACACGGACTTTACCCCTAAAATAGGGGAAAACCCCTATCACCTCTAGCCAAAAGGGCTAATATCGGTCCCCGGGCTTATCAGGGCCTGCCTATCAAGTCAATGGGGTGGGTGCATGTAAAATTAGGATTTGTCTCGAAAATATAAAAAGCAATTATACAATATAAGGGAAAACGCCTGTATGGGGTATGGGGATGGTCAATTGTTTTCGTGGGCTTTACTATGGCTTGTGGGGTCTTGTTTTTCACGTCTCGCCGAGAAAAACACAATGGGGGGAGTCCCGGAGCGAAACGGTGAAATTTTTGGAAAAGTACCGGGTAGGTCTGTATATAGCCCCATACTAGCTATGGGGGTATAGGTCCAACCTGGGAAATTCACACACATTCATTGTGATATGGGTTGCTTGGATTTGTTTTTCACGTCTCGTCATTTAGAACACGATGGGAAGGGTCTCGGAGCGCAACGGTGAAATTTTTGGAAAAGTACCATATAGCCCATATAGCTCCATACTGTTGTTTTTCACGTCTCGCCGAGAAAAACACAATGGGAGGAGTCCCGGAGCGAAACGGTGAAATTTTTGGAAAAGTACCGGGTAGGTCTGTATATAGCCCCAATACTAGCTATGGGGGTATAGGTCCAATCTGAGAAATTCACACACGTTCATTGTGATATGGGTTGTTTGGTCTTGTTTTTCTCGTCTCGTCATTTAGAACACGATGGGAAGGGTCCCGGAGCGAAACGGTGAAATTTTTCGAAAAGTAGCGGGTAGGCCCTTATAGTCCCATACTGGCTATATGGGTGTATAGGTCCAACCTGGGAAATTCACACACGTTCATTGTGATATGGGTTGTTTGGTCTTGTTTTTCACGTCTCGTCATTTAGAACACAATGGGAAGGGTCCCGGAGCGAAACGGTGAAATTTTTGGAAAAAGTTCACCGAGCCCTGGGTATATCCATCTAGTCCCATACTGTCTATGGGTGTATAGGTCCATACTGGGTGGACGTTTTGGAGTCTAGTTGAGCCCCTAATGATCCTATGGTGTGAGGTCGTATTTTGAAGCTCTCGTGGAGGAGCATCCGACTGGACTAATGGTTCGTCCGTTTTCAATATTCTGCGCATGCGCAGTCTGGCTGTAGTATAGAAAGCAGGCATGTTGGGGGGGTATGTGGGGGTGTGTTTGGGGTAGAGATGGACCGCTATGGGTCCAAATGGGTCGTGGGAGGTGTCAAAGTGAAGCTTGTGTGGGGTAGTCAGACTGGCGTGTTTTTTAGTTCAAGTCGCGTCAACCTGCGCATGCGCAGTTGGGTGCAGTAAGTAAAGTGGCCATTTTGGGGCTGCGTGGAGGTGTGTTTGGGGTAGAGAGGGACCATCCTTGGTCCGATTGTGTCGTGGGAGGTGTTATCTTGTAGCTCTCGGGGTGTACAGCCCCATTTGAGGGATGTTCCCGTTATCTGTGACGTCATCGGTGACGTCATCAGTACGAGTAGTAGCGAAAGTGGGCATTTTAGGAAAGTGCAGGAAGGTATTTGGGGTAGAGAGGGACCATCCTTGGTCCGATTGTGTCCTGGGAGATGTCATCTTGCAGCTTTCATGGTGTACATCCCCATTTGAGGGATGTTCGCGTCATCTGTGACGTCATTGGTGACGTCATCAGTACGAGTAGTAGCGAAAGTGGGCATTTTGGGGGCAGTGAAGGAAGGTATTTGGGGTAGAGATGGACCATCGTTGGTCCGAATGCGTCGTGGGAGGTGTCATGTTGTAGCTCTCGGGGTGTACATCCCGATTTCAGGGATGTTCACGTCATCTGTGACGTCATTGGTGACGTCATCAGTACGAGTAGTAGCGAAAGTGGGCATTTTGGGGCAGTGAAGGAAGGATTAGTAGCATAAAAGCGCATTTTGAACCCTATTGACCTTGCGGCGCAATGAGTGTATGCGCGCGTATGTGTGAGTGAGTGAGTGAGTGAGTGAGTGAGTGAGCGAGCGAGTGAGTGAGTGAGTGAGTGAGCGAGTGAGTGAGTGAGTGAGCGAGCGAGCGAGTGAGTGGGATCCGACTGGACTAATGTATCGTCCGTTTTCATCATTTTGCGCATGCGCAGTCTGGCCGTAGTATAGAAAGCAGGCATTTTGTGGATTCGTGGAGGTTTGTTAAGTGATGGACCATCCCTGGTCAAATGGACCGTGTGGGGTATCAGTGTGAAGCTCTCGAATGGCTGTCATCCGTCAACACCCGTCGTTACGCCTTAACGCCTGTCTCAACGACTTAACGCCCTATCTTTACGCCTTAACACTCTAACATAACGCCTTGACGCCATGATATAGACCGGAGAGAGAACAACAACAACAACAAGGATGACACATGAGAGAACAACAACAACAGCAACAACAAGAAGTTTTTTTCATATAGTTTATTCTCCCCAATGTTACATCATACCTACGCTGGGGGAGCCGCGTTAGGTATGTTTACAACTCAAGAAGATTCTTGTCCAATCAGAGGCCGCCATTTGCATCTGTCATATTGGTTCCTGGCCGTTAGATGTATTCTCGGCTGCTCTTGTCCAATCAGAAGTCTACATTTCAGAAAGTTCCATGTTCGCTCTGAACCGTTTGTTCCAATCATCGTCGGGCAGGACAGGATACCGTTGAGGCAGCATATCCTCAGATAGTTGTTTGCGCATTCTGAGTATCTATCAGTGCATGGGTGAATACATTCATCCGACGGGAATGGTGCCAATAAGCCCGGGGACCGATATTAGCCCTTTTGGCTAGGATTGATAGGTGTTTTACCCTATTTTAGAGGTAAAGTCCGTGTTCCGCTTTTTATATTTTCGGGAAAAAATCCTAATTTTACATGCACCCACCCATGACTGGATGCCCCTTCACGAATGTTTTACTTTGATACCTCAATCGATCCAATCGGACCATGCAGCGTATTTGAAGTCTGGGGACTACTTTTTCTCCGCGGAAGCTTTTTCCCGCGACCGCATCACCACCAGACCGCATCACCGCGGAAGAATACATGCCCAGGGGCCCTTTGCCGGAACTATAGTGACCCGGAGTTACCTCCCCCTAGATTGGAACTCTTCTGTAGTTTTCCCCCATCGATCACATGATCGTCACGTGACCAAGTTCCACCTCAAATTTTACCCGGGGGAACAATTAATGAGGTCAAACTGGCTTTAAATGCTTGCTCTATACTACTCGCGTTCTGGCGCATTTTGAGAGTATATTTTTCGAGTGCTCAATGTATTGTAGACTGATGTACAAACCTGAAAATATTTTATGAAGTGGGACTTTTATTTTAGTTATTCCCGGGATTTTTTTAAATTTCAATTTAGTAAAATGGTGCATTCAGATGCATATTGACGGCCCTGGTTTTTACTATGTAGGCCTAGAATGGTGTATAAATGCATAGAAAGATACTTTAGGCGACACTAACTTTCTTGCACCTAATCTAGGATCCATGCGGACTGGAATACCGGTACAAAATTCTAAACCTAATCGGTACGGAGGCCTTCCGTTTCTCGAGATTATTTTTGAATCTAGATGTAAAATGGTGCTCCCTGGCGTATTTTGACAGCATTTTGTAGCTTCCAGACTTCCGGATGAACGTATAAAAGTTGTTAGATGCGGAACTCAATCCACGACTGTAACGTTGTGGATGACATGGGCTCGCCCGTGTCAGACGTTTTTCAATTCTGGATGCAAGACGGTGGGTTCAAGCCTACATTTCTATTTTAATGAATTATGGAGAACAAATTTGAATTTTTCGATGCAAAAAGACGCGTTCTATTGTATACTGGTAGCTATTTTGACATTCAGTGTATCAAGCTGTCATTCACACTTCTGTGTCATTTGTGAACTTTTGCTCGAGCGGAACTCCGTCGGTCCGACGGGTGGCCTGAACCCCCTCTCCCCCTCCGAAACTATACCATAGTGTCAGCCATTAGCAAATTGTTTATATTCCTAACCCCACATGCCTTCTCCCATGTCCTTCTATACTCTCATCCCCTCTGCTTCCGACTATAGCTGAAACTGAATTTGTTTCCAAACATATCACAGAAGACATGCGTCATTACATCCTGTGGCTGATGTGCTAAACCAAACGGATTCCAACATTGATCAGCGTTGATCGTGGCGAGAACATAAATATGGCTGGCATGTTCTCTATGGCTGCCCTGGAACTCACAATAACACAACAAAGCATTTTTGCGCAGTAAATAATATTTCCTCGCTATGTGCTGGCTCGTTTATTGGCTTCTCTCAGAAAGGTTCCTGGAGTGAAGATAGGCCGTATATTACAAGGCGATACTCAAAGCAGGTGGATTTAATTTAGCCTGCATGTTTTCACCTGTCGTATATCATCGTGGGTATGTGTTTTGCGTGTTTTCATGGTTGTTTGTCTTTTTCGAGGGGGATATAGACCGAAATATAAATTACACGGATAAATATTTCTGAACTTGGCTGAGGAACGTTCGTGCCGCTTGATGTAGGAAACACAGCCGTCTTACGGCTCATTACTGGCGAGTTTATTTGTGTATGACGAAAGATGTCTCGGGAGTTGTACATGTAGATAATTTAAGCAGATGGGGCACGTGGGTGCCTTTGCCGTGTGATGACAGCTATGCAAATGTATGTAGGCTACTGGAGTATGAATATAATAATATAAGGGAAATGCATTCTCCTGAGGAAAAGGCCTGCAGGAGTTTGGGAGAATCGTTCGTGATTCTGAGCGATCATTGTCATGGAAGTGTAACGGTTTTGTTGCTGTGTGAGGAATGATGTTCAAAGTAAACTCCTTTGAGTTTAGTTAGCACCAACAGGGGGTACAGAAACGTGATATACATTATAGTAGGCCGGCCAAGGACACGACATGTAACTTTTGATGGCATTGTTTGTTACAAATGGGCACCCGTGCTAAATTAGTACTTTGTGTGCTAGGGTTCAATGTGGGAGGGGATACCACCCGAATTCTTTACGTTAAAAGTCATTTCGGGGTCACTTTGGGGTTAAATAATGTCAAAATTGATAAAAGTCGTTCCTAACTTAATTCCCATTGTGATGTTTGTTAGCAATGGCTATCCACGCTAAATTGGTTTTATGTACTGTATGGTTTTAGCACATGCATGGCTAGCCCGTTAATTATTGGAATTGAGGTCATTTTACGGGTCAAATGAGGTCAAACATGCTGTTTTATTTAATATATTTTGTGCTGTTTGTTATTTACTTTTGTAAGCAGTATGGTTCAAGGTAGGGTGGATACTAAGACAACTTTGGGAATTTGAGGTCATTATCAGATCATGTCGAGGTCAAATAACATCCAAAGATGGCCAAAAGATGGGCCTTAAAAAATTGTAAAACATTTTTGTGTGAAATTCCTTGTAAAGAAATGGGTATCTAATCTGAAGTAGTTCTACGGGGTGAAGTTTTAGATATTGGTGTAGGGTGATTTAATATTTTTTGTTGGTGAGTTTTGGTAACATCCATTTTCTTATAGACTGGAGCTTTCCGATCAATATATTTGTTGGTCCGAAGGTTTCTTTCTCGAGTTTGAAGTAGTTTGAGTTAACCCTTTCTGGCCTGGGTGATAGAGGGTTCGGAAATTTAGTGCCCTATTGAACATTCACGGTATGATTAAAAATCGAGAGCAAAGATTTTCCGTACTTCTGGAATATTATATTTGGCTAATTATGAGGAATCTCCCATCAAGGCTAGTATCTTTCGCTTATTTTGAATCTGTTTGCTTAATTCTCAGCTGAAAATACGGTGCTTTAAATCAAAATGGCGGAAAGATGGGGTAATCTGAAAATCACATTTTTATGTCGCTCGTGTAATTCCAGGCATTATTCTTACCTCACTGCGCAAATTTATCAAAACCGATGGATCCCTATGCATAGCCTAACATCTTATTCTCATTTTGCATCTATTTATATGCCACAAATCAAGATTTGATTGTCAAATTCAAAATGGCGGCCATATGGGGTCATCAGAAAATCACATTTTCGGCCATTGCCCGTATAGTTCAAGGCATTATTCTAGCTCATTATGCAAATTTGTCAAAACTGAGGGATCTCTAAGCAGAGCCCAACATTCTATTCCCATTTTGAATCTATTTACATATCCAAGATTTGATGGTCAAATTTAAAATGGCGGCCATATGGGTCATCTGAAAATCACACTTTTTCCTGTTGCTCGTGTAATTCAAGGCATTATTCTTACCTCACTGAGCAAATTTATCAAGACAGAGGGATTTCTATGCATACATGTAGCTTAACATCTTATTCCCATTTGGAATCTATTTTCATATGCCAAAAATCAAGATTTAATTGTCAACTTCAAGATAGCGGTCATATGGGGTCATCTGAAAATCACAGTTTTTCCTGTTGCTCGTGTAGTTCAAGGCATTATTCTTAGCTTATTGTGCAAGTTTAGCAAAACCGAGGGACCTCTAAGCATAGCCCAACGTCCTATGGCCAGTTTGAATCTATATACATGTACATATCCCACAGATCAGGATTTGATGATCAAATTCAAAATGGCGCCCATATGGGTCGTCTGAAAATCACACTTTTTCCTGTTGCTCATGTTCAAGGGATTATTTTTACCTCACTGATCAAATGTATCAAAACTGAGGGATCTCTATGGATAGCCTAACATCCTATGTCCACTTTGAATCTATTTATATATGTTTAAGATCAAGATTTGATGGTCAAATTCAAAATGGCGGCCATATGGGGCCATCTGAAAATCCCAATTTTGGCCGTAGCTCGTATAGTTCAAGGCATTATTCTTAGCTCATTATGCAAATTTATCTAAACTGTGGGATCTCCAAGCATAGCCCAACAACCTTTACTCTTTTTGAATCCACTTACGTATCCCTAAGATCAAGATTTGATGATCAAATTCAAAATGGTGGCCACATGGGGTCATCTGAAAGTCATGTTTTTTCATGTTGCTCGTTTACTTCGAGGCACTATTCTTCGCTTATTGTGCATTTTTTTCAAAAGAGGGGGATCTCCTAGCATAGCCTACCAACTTACGCCCATTTTGAATCTATTTGCATATCCCCAAGATCAAAATACGATGTTCAAATTCAATATGGCAGCTGTGTGAGGTTATCTGAATCTCCTGCTTTTCCATGTTGCTCGTGTATATCAATGCATTGTTCTTAGTTGATTGTGCAAATTTATTAAACCGAAGGGTGCCATATCATAGCCAGCTACCTTTTGCCTATTTTGAATCTATTTGCTTAGTCGTCAGAGTAAAAATGATAGTTAAATTCAAAATGGCGATCATAAGGAGTCATCCGGAAATTCTTCTTTTTTTCATATTACTGTTAGAATATTTTTATTCTAGGTACAAACTTGTTTAAATTGAGCAGAATAACGCCATAGCTTATTACATTATGTCTGTTTTTATTCTCTTGGCATAATCTTCAGCTGAGAATACAATTATTAAATTCAAAATGGTGACCATGTGGGTTCATCTGAGACTCATATTCTCATTTTGCTCTTATAATTCAAGATAATGTGATTACATGAAGCTGAAAGTAACAATTTCTCAAAGCAAAGCCCCTTCACAAAACAGATCGATCTGACTATTTATGGACCTAGTTTGCCTCTATTCGTAGAATCATCAGCAAGAAAAATAATCATCGACAGACAATATAATGATTACATAATGATTATTATGCCTATCTTAAACCCTACACCGCATAAAATTAATTCCGTCTGTCTACCCATTCATAACCAGTAGTATAGTAGATTTATAGGTTATTGGTTGAATACTGACTGATGTGGACGAGTTCTATTTTTGTGGGGCGAAGATGTGCGGACGAGCTTGCGAGTCCGCACATTCGCCCCACAAAAATAGGAGGAGTCCACATCAGTCAGTATTCAACCAATAACCTATTTATTATACATCTAAATAGCTAAATGATAACTTAGCAACACGAGGTATGTTTTCAAAGTTGAATATATTCATAATTTCATAAAGACAAGTACCTGTAACATTCGTAGTAAAATACGTAGTAACAGATTTGTGAATGGCGTATTGATATAGAACAGTCAACATATGGTAAATAGGTCACGAATTCAGCACGCGCTCCCAGGGAAACAGTTCTGAACAGTCACGCGGGAGGATTTAGCGCAAATTTTCAACAATACCAGATACAAAAGTGATTATCTATCATTCATGGGATGTGAGACTAATGTTAAATGTACAGTTATTCAGTATAGCTCCTCACTATTTTGTTTTTTCTGTGAATCTATGAACGTCTGCACATTTGGAACTGCAACATCTCTCGAGGACGTACTGGTTTCAACACTGATTGTGGACACCGAAATTTCCTCCTCAAATGGTGTAAACATTAAATCAAGTTCATTTCCACTTAGATCGGACAGCCACTTTGCAAGATCAGTCCCAACATTCGTGTCATCGCTCGCCATGTTTATGTTGTTATCGTCTGCTATTGCACTTGCGTGACCTTTCGTTTGTAAATAAAAAATAGTCCCGGAGAAGCATGACCCTTCGTTGCTAGGATACACTGTCCAATAAGTAACTGTCCAATATGGGAGAATACTGGACTCGCGTGATAATGTTATAAGGATAGGACAGGGGCATAGGTGTATAATAAATCAATTTATAACCCATTTGTACCCATTTTTGACCTCATTTACCAAAAAGTTACCCTTAATTTGAATAACTATCCTGTTATGTATGCCTAATATAAAACTTACACTACATACTACTGATTCAGTTTAGATCTCATTCGCAACAATTAGTACTGTGGCTATAATTTATAACTGATTTTAACCAATTTTTGACCTCATTTTACGTAAATATGACCCTAAAATGACCTTAATTCTAATAATTAACGTGTTATTGAGGAATACATCCAACCCTACTCTACTTTCAGCTGATTCAACTGGAATACCCAGTCGTAACAATTAGTACTGTGCATATAACCGATTTTCACAAATTTTGACCTTATTTGCCACAAAAGTGACCCTAAAATGACCTCAATTCTTATAACAAACGTATTATCTGTGACTACCTGACATTTTACACTACTTACAACTAATTCAGGTTGGATACTTATCGATAACAAACAATGCGGTGGATGTTAATTTATAACCGATTTTTACCCATTTTTGACCTTATTTGACCCAAAGAGTGACCCCCAAATGACCTTAATTGACCAAAATCAGGATGGTATCCCCTCCTGCCTTGATCCCTACCACTCAAAGAACTAATTTAGCATGGGTACCCATTTGTAACAAAAAATGCCATCGAAAGTTTTTAAAAGCGTTTTTGAGGTCTTTGGCCGGCCTACTATTACCGGTACCCTCCATGCAGGCGCACATACATTCAATTTCGATTGCTACTGGTAACGGTTTCTCAGAAAGGATTTGGATGTTCTGTGTGTATTAACAATCAGAGATTCATAAAAGTGACCAGTTGATTAGAGTTATAGATAAACGAAAAAAAAACGAATTCGAATTTCCCAAAACAAACCGCTAAAACTACAGCTGTCTGATATTCGCTGGGGAGCATTGAACCAGATTATTTTGCTTTTTTGAAACAATGCTCAGGGATTATGCTTGGATAAACAATGCTCAGGGATTATGCTTGGATCTTATTCAGAACATTTTATTGTATGGAAAATTATCTATTTATGTTGTGCGCTTTATACAGGCCACGATTTAATTAGTTGCCCATTATTGCAAATAAAACACTGTGTACAACCTTTAGTATGGACGCCTACCCATAATGCGAACATATTTACTTTCCAGGTACTAGAGAGATCTAGAGATGTAATTTAGTCGAATCATATATGATTTGGTTCTGGAACTGGGCGACTTTTGATTATTGCAGTCAGCCCTTCATACAGATGGTGTAGGTATTATGGCCTGGACAAATATCCGACAGTGCAGATATTTGACTTCGAGTTGAACCAGCAAACCAGATCTAAAACGAGTACCACAGCTACACGTTCTGGAATTCGCGTGGACATTCGTGGAACTTATTAATCTCCATGGTGTAGGTTATACCGGGAATGAGGCAAGTAGATCGTCAGCCGTCATCAAGGAAAGTTCCACTTAGGAGTCTGACTGGCGAGGAATTCGGTGGTCGTGTGTCTGGTAGGAGGAGGACTGGTGGTCAAGGGAATTGAACCGTGGACAGTACAGAGTGCAAGCACGGACAAACTATGTGTGTCATTCGAAACCGGCATTTTTCAATATTTATTGAAACGGTAAAATGGGATATTTGTCGGCGCCAAGAGATTGATTTAATGCCCATGTTGTTGGGAACATAATTATGGTTGGCCATCCCTGCCAGAATTCGTCATTTAGAGGCTGCCTCTAAATAATATATACCATGGTATAAAATGCCGAGCCTGCCATAATTCCTATTTAGAGGATGCCTCTAAATCGCCAAGCCTGCCACAATTCGTATTTAGAGGCTGCCTGTAAATAATATATACCATGGTATAAAATGCCGAGCCTGCCATAATTCGTATTTAGAGGCTGCCTCTAATTATTTTGTACCATGGTATAAAATCGCCAAGCCTGCCATAATTCCTATTTAGAGGATGCCTCTAATTCATTTTAGCCGTAAGTCATAAACAACTCGATGTCATATCAAGAATATTAAATTTGACCAATGAGTAAACTTGTAACAAGCGTAGAGATATGGCACCAAATTTGTGAAAGCGCATATCATTGGTGGAAATAATAAGAAGGCGAAAATTTACGACTTACGGCTAAAATGAATTAGAGGCATCCTCTAAATAGGAATTATGGCAGGCTTGGCGATTTTATACCATGGTACAAAATAATTAGAGGCAGCCTCTAAATACGAATTGTGGCAGGCTTGGCGATTTACAGGCATCCTCTAAATAGGGATTATGGCAGGCTCGGCATTTTATACCATGGTACAAAATAATTAGAGGCAGCCTCTAAATACGAATTATGGCAGGCTTGGCATTTTATACCATGGTATATATTATTTAGAGGCAGCCTCTAAATGACGAATTCTGGCAGGGATGGCCAACCATACATAATCCAATCTGTGGGAACGTGCAGCGGGGGCCACACAGTCTCAATATACGAGACGTCAGACATCAATATTTTGGTGGCGAAGGGACCGGGTGGGGTTGCCTCTTTCTCGCTTGATCAGAGCATTCTTCCCCGGGGAAAAATAAGGAATATTTAGACTTCATTTAACGAACTTTGACATTTCAAAGGCATATAAGGCATTTTAGGCGAAACACTTGAGTGTAAGGCTCTTGGCCAACAGGTTCAAGTAAAACGGAAGCTGATAAAGCTGACGAGGTTTGCGCTCGAAAAACTCAGCAATAATCGTCCCCTACGCTTAATAATATGGGATGATACAAAGATCATATCGCACGTGCGCTCACCAGCATGGTATTTTCTGTCCTGTGCTAATCACTATTTTATCAGCTACATGCACATTTGTCACAAATTCCAATCCTGAATGGCTCTTGGAGTGGCACGCTTACGCCCATATGGTTCACTGGCTGTTTCTCATGGACTGTCGACACATGTTCGTATCAGTGCGAAGCTATCTGGATTCTATCTGGGTCTGGCCTGCCCGAAGGACAGAATTACAAAATAACAGCAACATCAGACGCCTGAGTTACGTAGAATGCCACGCCAGTCTTCCCTTGATGCTTAGTCGGGTCCCAGAGGTGACGTCATTTGATATTACTGCATAGCTCGTCAAATGCTACCTAATATACGTCTTTCATGCGTACACTTTGTCACTTGGAGACCAGAAGTTAATACTTCGTAGCTGCGTGCCAAACACAACTCCCGAAACAGATAACGCACAATGATTTCCGATTAACATAAAGCATTCCAAGAGGCGGGGGGGTGGGGGGAGATACCGACTTCCCTGCAGACTCGAGGTCGTGTTTTTCAACTTCACTACTCCCTTCCTAAAATAGTTGCCTTTTGTAAGACCTATTTGGCAAAAATTCTAACATACACTAGGTTTTCTGGAGAAAATATTAATTATTTTCAATCTGATGAAATATTTAAAACGACGACATAACACAGAGTGCGTACAGGATAGGAGATGAGGATTGTTTTTTCTCAGCTGGATAACCTATCTGTGTCACTTCACCCCATCCTGACTCCGTACTATACCATCATTTTTACGTGTCTTTTGTATATTCATCATCATTTTGAAAATGGTTCAAGGATAATTTTCGTCATAAATCAAAAGTGTTTAGTAAGTCTTCCCCCATCATGACATTCTTCATATATATATTAGATTTCTGGCTATGACCTTGGTCATCACTTAATCACCTCTAAAAACAACACGGCCATAATGTACTATCTTTCGTCCGTCAAAACGATTATATAACACACGTGATTGCCCATATAGCATTCGCTAACATCCAACCAAATACATTATATTCATTCAACCAGTCGAAAATTGTCCGGTTACGTTGTCAGTCAATCATTGTAGTGATTGGCATTTCGCCTGGAGTTAATTATCTCTCACTTGTGAAATTATTTCATTTTTGGAGGGTTTTTTTCTGGCCAAAATGCACGTATACAAGATATTACAAGATGTTACCATTACAACATGACGAGTTCGATGTGAAACACAAAGACAGGTGTATGCTATAAAACTGGATTTAAAGTACCAGAACAGTTTCCTGTACCATCGTTTGTTTTTACGACCGCTTACATATTGAAGTGTGAGGGAATTTGTGTAACGTCTTCTTATCAGTGACACTGACATAACACAATCAGTATGTTTTTATAAAGTAGGAGGTTTCACACAGTATTAAAAGTTAATTGCTAAGGACAGGAATAGCTAATCTGCATACTTTAACGTGTTGTAGCTGTCGACGGTGGGATGATTGGTGTGACCCTATAATAACATGTAAACCTGTTCCCCGTAACTGTGTAATCAGTCAGCCAGGTTAAAAACCACAATATGAGATCTGCAAATGCAAACACTGCTGGATGCATATCTGTACGGTGACGACATATATTGGCTTCGTTACCGAATGAAATTCATCCACGGGGCGTGACTGCGGTCAATCGGAGATGAACCTTACCTGCAATGGGATATATTTTGGAAAGCGGCATTGTCCGTGTAGCTAGAGTTGTTATAAGAAAGGTATGCGGTTTGATACTCAGACTACATTGCCTGTAAATTACAGAATGCAACCGAGGGGATTATAAAGATTATTGATACCCATAATTCCCCACTAATTCCCACTGACGCCTCCAATTTTATCCATCACCCAAAATTGGTCTTGCGTTATTGGAGTTTGAAGAATCGATTTCATTGTAATAATCTTTCTAACCAACCTGAGATACATATACCCACACGAAAGAGTAAACATTCTGTGTGATTTGTAACCATATATATACCATTAAATATGGGCATGATTCAGACAAAGGATATTAAACATGCGACTTGTATTCCCTCAAACCAGAAACGTATAACAAGAGGAACATTTGAATCTCATGTGACATGTGTCTTTGCAACGTGTTCAACACATGTTCCCTCCATCGATCATGTTCGAGTGTCTTTGTAACCAAACCAGACCAGTTATTTGAACACCGGACATGTTTATATACCATTTCCGTAATGCTCATTTCTTCCTCATCGTTATAAAACTGTAGCATGGGAATGAGTTAAAAATATTTTAACCTGTTTTACACGGACGTGCATTTCAACGCCTGCATGAACTGCAATGTTGATATTATGATGGAGAATTGTGGTGGCAATCCTATATAATCTTTCAATATCCTTGCACTGCATCATATCTTGAGGATAGATTCTTCTCCCCACGCTTGAATTTGTTGTTCATCAATAGAATTGTTAAACAAGACGAAGTATTGAGAGTTTAAGGCGATATCCTGAGAGGGTTTGCCCCGAGGGAAGTGATTCTGGGTTAAATGGATGACGGAGAGATTCTTGCGATGTGAGCTTTTGGTCAATAGATCAGCTAGCTTTTTGTCCTCTTTTACAACACCCAACAAATCGCCCAGGACAGCGAAGTTGGTCTGCGCCGTATCGAAGTAATACGTATCCTCGAGATCAACGGAAATGCCGGGAATGTATTTTCATGGGCGATCTGCCTTTCACTATAGTACCACACGATGCGTGTCGGAGAAGGGTTCGTGAGAGCGTCTTTCACATGACTCAGCCATTGTTGCCAGTGGAGGTGAAGTCTCTTGTTTATGTTGACATATTTTGTGTCGTGACGCAAGAACCTTTTATCACAAATCGTGCATGTACTGTAAATGTTGCTGACGCTACGCTGACGGTGGAAATGCTCACCGTCAGCTATATATTATTTCTTTCCTTCTTTTGGGGTCCTCTTCCTCCCCAGGCCGTCAAGGTTTATGCCTCTGTGAAAAGTATACTGACAACTTTTCACAGAGGCAAGACTTTGGGGATACCTTGTTATTGTCAAACCAAAATGCATTACGTTGTGTTGAATCGATTCATTTCACACAAAAATTCCTGCTTATAAAGTTTAGAAGAGATTGGAGTCAAAATAGTGTAATGGCAGTCACGTGATCATACATGTAATCCTGTAGAAATACTATAGACTGATATGTTAGCTATAGAACAATTGGTTTCCTCTATCAAATTATGAAGAACAAGCCCCGTATCAGATGTAGTTCAAGGTTGATACAGAGTATACGATTAGAGAGTTGCAATGACAAATACTGTCACCACCACTCAAAGCAGATCTATTGCTGCAATTCAGTGATATGGACATACATCCGCTTTTATCACGCCACTGATACCGTGATATGGATCGCTAATCTGTGGTATTCTGTGACGCAAATTTCATGCTTGTAACCCTACCATTCTGGAGATATCAACCTTTTTCATTTTGATGACGCCACTTACGATATTGCCCCTGCGATTTCGAACACATCAGCATGTCATACCCAGTGCCTTGGGGAATCCTCAACCGGGGCAACCTGTAACCATTTGGGTCATCTATACGCGGTAAGACTTACCCTGGGATCGTGTGTATCCATTTTCAGCCTACTTTCGGCAACTGCAAGAGGGAATTTCCTGAAATCAATACCACGTGACTTCGTCAGTCAATCAGCTGAAGTCTACCGACGTAACCCCAACGTAACCCGCCATTTTCGAGTCATGTGATGTCCTACTTGTTCAAAATTACAGATCTACCACACCCCTTGGATGATACGAAAGTTATT
>JAVTVY010016102.1:0-60786 GCA_036873755.1 Hanleya hanleyi | reverse complement strand
GATAATTAGATGATGAGATCTGCATAATTATTCTTCTTTCGTCAAAACATATCTGACACACAATTGCCATAGATCATTAATGGTTTGCAGAGCTGTATTTTTCAACAAGGCACTGTTGTGATAAGGTGAGTGAGTGAATAGAATTTAACGTCGCTTTCAACAATATTTCAGCTATATCACGACGAACCAACTAAGCACCACCCAGCCCTTGTGATAATAGAGAGATATGTCCATGTATGGGTTTGTGAAGATATTGTCTGTGACAGTTATCGGCTGAAGGAAAATATATCACAGTTTGTCATTTCATTTATTTTGGGAGAGAATTCCTCTTTCAGATGATTATGCTAATGGCAAAAATGTTAACTGACTGAATATTACCATGTATAATTCATATAGCCTGATGCTGAACTATCAGTTTGCTATCTACGCTTATGAGCAAATCTGCTGGGAAGACGCATGTTTTCACCACCATGACATACTGTACCCTGGGTCATGCATTAATTGGATTTCTGGGTGATAAACTGTCCTTATTCACGGGAAAAAAAACAATATTCTACCTTGCTTATATGAGGCATAATATATAGTCCAGTAAATCTAGCGCATTTTTGGGGTCAACCCACCACAAATTGCAACAGAATAACATACTAAATTGCCATATGGTCCGATTACTGTGTCACAGCCCAGAATGACATGCACAAGCAACATATTTGTACAGACTTGCATTCCTAGCACAGCCTTGTTCTTCTTGACATTCCAAACTCTTCGGCCCCGCTAGTGACATGGTCATTCAGTCAAAGAAAGACGAATTTCTAGCAAACAACAAGTAGTAGTTCATTACTCTTATGAGTGACCAGTTGGAAAGAGCGGGATGTTTGATATGCAGATGTTTTCATTGTAAAAAAGCTGCCGTTTAATCGACTGAAAGCATCAAAACCTTGGTTGGTGATGATATTGACCTGTTAGTACTGCTCTGTTTTCATGCAGACATGCATGGCAATGACATCTACTTTCAGCAAGAGAGAATGCAAAGAAACGGATAGTTTGGAATGTCAAGAAGACAAAGGCTGTGCTGGGAATGTAAGTCTGCACAAATATGCTGTTTGTGCATGACATTCAGGGCTGTGACACAGTATACTGATCATATGGCATTGGCAAATGTGTGGCTGTAAAGAAAACAACGCTCAATGAGCTATTTCGCCAACAAGCTGAAATGTTCAACCAGGCCATTGGGAGTCCCGATGGAGGTTATTTATTGCAGGTGCTTGCGTGTTTATACAATGGTAACCCTGACGAAGCAATTGGCTGCATGAGATACAAGCGTTTCTGTGACAAAAACGAACCATATATGTGCAGGTACAAAACCTTTCACCAACATCAGCATCAGCTAAGTATCAAGGTTCGCGTGTTTAAGAGTGGAAAGGAGAGGACCATCCATTGCAGCCACAAGAATAAGGGTGGACGGCTTCTCTCTGTGAAAACTGAACTGCCACCAGAGTAGAAGATGTTTGGGGGGTTCTAAAACAACGTTATATGTAATAATCCCGCTCCCTACTTTTTTGTTACTTAATATGTATTGCTCCCTAATTTTTTACATACTATGTTTTGTTACTTATAAGTATTGCTCCCCGTTTTCATATGTGGTATCACCTCAGTTCTATTTTTAGATCATGACATCATTGGGAAACCCCTTAGGGTCGGAAGGATGACCTTTTGACCTGGATGTGACCTTTGACCCGCGCACACAATCGCGGATAATCCGCGCGCGCGTCCGGATAACACGCGCGCTGCGTGGCGGCCCGGTGATACATAGTATCCCCTGTTACCTCTGCTCATTGTTTTGTTATTTAATACTCCTTGTGTTCATATGTAAGTTCTATTTTCTATCACCTCGGTTCTATTTTTAGATCATGACATCATTAGTAAAACCCCTGTTCTATTGTTATTGCTTGCTCCTTTGTTAGTTCTCGACAAGTACAGACGCGTCTAGGCAGCACAATAGATAATGAACAAGGAGTGATGAGTCATACTATTGTTATTGCCTGCTCCTTTGTCTTTAATTCTCGACAAGTTCAAACTTGTCTAGGCAGTCTCCTCATAGACGAAGAGCGATGAGTCACGCTATCGATTGTCTTCATAGTTAAAATTTTATC
The DNA here is from genome assembly GCA_036873755.1 of Hanleya hanleyi. Classification (NCBI taxonomy): domain Eukaryota; kingdom Metazoa; phylum Mollusca; class Polyplacophora; order Lepidopleurida; family Hanleyidae; genus Hanleya; species Hanleya hanleyi. Next base: position 58,636 of record JAVTVY010016102.1, on the reverse strand, counting down.
TGCCCACAGTATTGCGAAAACCCGTATTCTTTTGTTATTGCTTGCTTTTTTGTCTCTAGTTCTCGACAAACGTGCCCCCGTGGTGAATCATACTATTGTTAATACTCCTGTCCCTTTGTCTTTAATTCTCGACAAGTACAGACGCGTCTAAGCAGAACAATGGACTCCCATGATTCAGTCTGTGATTGCATCAGTGATTTTGTGATTATGTAAATGATTGCATCAGTGATTTTGTGATTGCATCAGTGATTGTATGATTGTGTTAATGATTGCATCAGTGATTTTGTGACTGCATCAGTGATTGTATGATTACGTAAATGATTGCACCAGTGATTATATGATTATGTAAATGATTGCATGATTGTGTAAATGATTGCATCAGTGATTGTATGATTGTGTAAATGATTGCATCTGTGATTGTATGATTATGTAAATGATTGCATCAGTGATTGTATGATTATGTAAATGATTGCATCAGTGATTTTGTGATTGTGTAAATGCTTGCATCAGTGATTTTGTGATTGCATCAGTGATTGTGTGATTGTGTAAATGATTGCATCTGTGATTTTGTGATTATGTAAATGATTGCATCAGTGATTTTGTGATTGCATCAGTGATTGTGTGATTGTGTAAATGATTGCATCTGTGATTTTGTGATTATGTAAATGATTGCATCAGTGATGATTATGTAAATGATTGCATCTGTGATTTTGTGATTATGTAAATCATTGCATCAGTGATTATATGATTATGTAAATGATTGCATCAGTGATTGTAGGATTGTGTGAATGATTGCATCAGTAATTGTAGGATTGTATCAGTGATTTTGTGATTGCATCAGTGAGTTTGTGGCAGATTGAATGAATCCCTCATTACGCGGATTATTGAATGAATGAATGATTCCCTCATTATGCGGATTATTGCATTCAGTGATTGACTGACTCATTATTTAACTGGATCATCGGCTGAACTCACCTTGATACGCGAAATTATCCCCTGAACTAAATTTAACAGCTATAACCGCCTGGTTCGATAAGTACAGACGCGTCAACACAGAACAATAAACAATAAACAAAGAGCCATGAATCATACTCTACATTGTCATCAATAGCTATATTTTATCTGCCCACATATACTATAATTCATGTTGTTTATCCGACAGGTTCCATCCCATAACTAATGATCTCTCCACAAAGGTCACAGTGTTTCCGCTTTTCACTTTCTCTACTACTCATTCTGTCTGAATTGTGGTACTATAGTCTACCCCCGTACGGATCAATAGTAGCTCATTTAGAGCGAGTATAGTCCATTCATGCGTACATGATATTGCTTTCTTTCTATACTACTCACCCATTCCCCCCCTCTCGTTGAATTCAGTATGTATCATGTTTACTATAAAGTCTGTATAAGGGGACCGACCCATGTAACCGTTTACAAGTTACTGAGTGACTAAATATCGAGGGCCATTTTGGAAATATAGAATAATTGTACATAGTTGGAAGTTCTCTTTCGGAACATCTCTTTAGTCCCTAAAAGGTATGTTTATCATCGTTGTCGGTTGATTTACTGGATGACTGTATTACATTTAATCATGTTTCGTGTAATTATGATGTCAAAATGAGGTCTTAATGAGACATGAACTTCACAATCAATATAAAAAGTCACAGTATTTTCACCCCAGTCACCTTGCTTCTGACACAATCTTATATGTAATAATGCTCAAAATAGTGTCTTTGTTACTATTAATCTCCGTCTTGTTACTTCATATGTATTAGTCCTTTTTATCTCATGATTGATTTATTGACTTTTAAGGGCTGTTTCCCTTAGGGATTTCGTGGCCCTCCAAATATATTTCATAGGTATTTACATGTGTTTTCTTGACTGGATTATATTTTGTCTACACTTTATATATATATCAAAAATCACAGTATTTTCACCCAAGTCACCTTGATTCTGACACAATCTTATATGTAATAATGCCCAAAATAATTTCTTTGTTACTTATCTAATAATCCCCGTTTTGATATTTCATATGTGGCATTCCCTGAGTATCTAATGCTCATTGTTTTATATATAATTAATCCCAGTGCTCATATGTAAGTTATATACAGCTTCGCCTCGGTTCTATTTTTAAATCCCGACATCATTGGGAAAAACCCATGTTTTATTATTAGTACACCTATCCCTTTGTCTTGTGCTCTCAACATGTACAGACTTGCATCTATGTAGACTCCCCACAAAGAAATAGCTATGAGTCATTTGCCCACAGTATTGTGAATACACCTCTTCTATTGTCTTTAATTCTCGACAAGTACAGACGTGTCTAAACATAACAACAGACTCCCCATAAACAAAGAGCTGTACACGCTCACACACTAACATTATTGAGAAAACCCAACCACTGTCCTTAATACATGAAAAGAGTAAATAAACTGATTTTCAAGCTCTTCTTCATGTACAAATCTCTGTTTCGTTTCTTCCCCAAAGAGGTAATTAAATACAAGCGTTCCTTTCATATACGCACGATCGAGCGCACATGCCACCTGGCATTATCATTTAACTCTAAGGGATAATAACATGCGCGCCCTTTTGTGACCTCGAGCCGATGGATCAAAGAGTTTGTCTGGTCAGTGCGCCTAGGCGAGTCAGGCTATATTCATTGATATCATTGCACTAGAAATCTTAATTGACGTTATTCAAATGTGTTTTGATATTCATAAAAATGACACTTCGGCTGTTATTCTTCTCCACCGACCTTATACATGTTTCGTATAATTATGTTGTCAAAATGAGGTCTTAATGAGACATGAACTTCATGATAAATATAAAAAATCACAGTATCTTCACCCCCGTCACCTTGCTTCTGACACAATCTTATATGTATTAATGCCCAAAATAGTATTTTTGTTACTATTAATACCCGTCTTGTTACTTCATATGTATTAGTCCTTTTTATCTCATATGTTTGATTGATTTATTGACTTTTAAGGGCTGTTTCCCTTAGACATTTCGCGGCCCTCCAAATAGATTACATAGATATTTACATGTGTTTTCTTGACTGGAATATATTTTGTCTACACATTATATATATATCAAAAATCACAGTATTTTCACCCAAGTCACCTTGCTTCTGACACAATCTTATATGTAATAATGCCCAAAATAGTGTCTTTGTTACTTATCTAATAATCCCCGTTTTGATACTTCATATGTAGTATTCCCTGAGTATCTAATGCTCATTGTTTTATATATAATTAATCCCAGTGTTTATATGTAATTTATACAGCATCGCTTCGGTTCTATTTTTAAATCCCGACATCATTGGGAAAAACCCATGTTCTATTATTAGTACACCTATCCCTTTGTCTTGTATTCTCAACATGTACAGACTTGCATCTATGTAGACTCCCCACAAAGAGCTACATGTATGAGTCATTTGCCCACAGTATTGTGAATGCACCTGTTCTATTGTCTTATATTCTCGACATACACAGGCACGTCTGTACTCTGCTCAGCTAAGTTCGCGCCTTAAGTGTGCTTTCTTTGACACACAAACTTTACTTTTTCAGCACTTTTCATCAGTTTCTTAAATATCAGTCTAAGCGAAAATAAATGGCTAAATAATCCCTTTTGAATTTTTTTTATTGCTGTGTATCAACGCGTGCCAGAGCTCCTTTTCAGCGTGCTCTAGGCCATATTTACCCAATAGAAATCTTAATGTGTTAGACGGTCTTGGCAACCTTCTTAAAAAAAATCGATAATTAAAATATTTGGAGGGGAAAACGTGCTTTTTAGACTAGCCTTTATACAGATTTCTGTTAACTTAAACTCCTGACAGACCTCCAGTCTAGTCTGTAGGTTACAGCGGCAGAGGTGATAATAAAAATGCACGAGAAATTAGCAAAATGATTACATATTACACTGGTTTATTCATAGCTTCACATTTGTGATTATATTCGGCCACTGCGTTTATCGCAGTTGACACAGGGCAGGTTGCAATAAGCTTTAAATCGCCAATCTTAGTATTAAAATTGTCAAGTGGAAATATAGGTCTTGTTGAATAAAACAGTGACAGTCATCTTCGAATGAAATCTTGTGCACTTCAGTAGGAAGTGGGTCTCGTCATCAATACGATTATAAACCCCACAGATTCTATCCTCAACTGGAAGTTGACAATATCTTTCTCTTTCAATTGGAAAATTGTGGGCACTGATTCAAATCCTGAACATTGTTACACTGTGACTTCTGTTTGGTATATCTATTACTGCTTTTTCTACCATAAATTCTGACTTAAACGATCGATATGATCTCAATGTACTAACTTCAGTCAACTTTTCTTTCCAATTATTACCATATTTAACCCAGAGCACCTTCTTGATATGCCCTAATAACGACTTTGAGACTATACAACTTTGATTTTCCCATATATGACCACACCCAAGGTAAATATCATTTTTCGCAGAAGTTCTGTGTATTTGATACTCTATTAGTCTCAATCTGTTCCATATATGCTCTATGCAGTAATGATTTACACACAGACAATATATGTCTGTGTGTAAATCATTGAATGGTTTTTGAATCAGTGATTTTGTGATTGCATCAATCATTTTATAAATGATGTTGTGATTGAATCAGTGATTTTGAATGATTCCCTCATTATGCGGATTATTGAATGAATGAAACTGTCATTATGCGGATGTATGATTGTGTAAATCATTGAATGATTCTTTGAATCAGTGAGACAGAGATTGTATAAACGGACGTATGATTGTATAATTCATTGAATGAATCTTTGAACCAGTGAGACAGAGATTGTGTAATTCATTGAATGATTCTTTGAATCAGTGATTTGTGAAAGATTGAATGAATGAGTCATTGAATGCATTCACTGAATGATTAAATGAATGAATGAATTAGTGAGTCATTGAGACAGAGATTGTCTAAACAGGTGTATCATTGTTTAATTCATTGATTGATTCTTTGAATCAATGATTTCGTGGAAGATTGAATGAATGAACAAATGAAAGATTGAATCAGTGAGTCATTGAGAGAGTCATTGTCTAAACGATACATTGAATCAATGTGTGTGTGTGTGTGATCGTTTAGCCACCAATCAGAGCACAGCTCTTCTATTGTCTAAAAATATCAACCAATCAGAGGACAGCTCTTCTATTATCTAATTATATCGACCAATCAGCTCTACAGCGGGTAATTTTGAGTATATATTGAGTAACTGAGTATTTACTGAGTAAATGTGAATGCATATTGAGTAGCTGAATATATACTGAGTAAATGGGTATGAGTATATATTGAGTAACTGAGTAAATGCGAATGCATATTGATTAACTCAGTATATACTGAGTAAAATCTGAGTAACTGAGTATACAGCGGATAATTTTGAGTATATATTGAGTAACTGAGTATTTACTGAGTAAATGCGAATGCATATTGAGTAACTGAGTATATACTGAGTATATAGTGGGTAAATGTGAGTATATATTGAGTAACTGAGTAAATGCGAATGCATATTGAGTATCTCAGTATAGGCTAGTGTGATTGTTGTATTGCCGAAGTATTGCCGACTCGTCAGTATAACTCCACATTACTTTGCTATTTTTCCGGGAGAGTGATCATTGGCGCTCCTTGGTAGGGATTATGTGAGTTTGAGGGAGTGATCACTCCCCTTAAAATGTGATATGCGTAAAAAGTTCGCCACAATCACTTACAGCAGTATTCACGTCCACCCCAAAAATTATCAACTGCTCTGTTATTCTCCGGTTGGGTTGTTTAGTGTGTGGTCGAAGGTAATTGTCTGGTGCCAGGTGTAACCATGTCCGACCTGTGAAACACAGACAAGCAGGACATTAAAATAAAAGTACATATTTGCATTATATTACAGTTATCATTTCCTCAACGGGAATACTTTTGTTTAAAAGGAATGACTTGATCTTTAGCAATCTTCAAAACAACTACAATTTCATATTTTCACATTGTTTCTTATTGTAGCAAATTGATTATTTTATCTCCAAACTATCAATTTACTTGTGGTAAATTGACTTATTCACCTTCATAGTTAACTGTTTCCAAATTCTTTGGAAGGGAATTTTATAACGTTGCCAAGGGTCTCTTCGTAGTAGACTAGTCTTGTAAGAGCCTCGACACATTCCAATTGACCTTCCAGGGATGCGATGCGGAGAAGTGTATTTCCCATATTGTCCATCTGATAGACCTGACCGCCCGCAACCATCAGATGTCGTACGACATCGGACTGGTTTGTGATGACGGCCAGATGCAGGGGCGTTTGCATCAAATGGTTCATTAGGTTCACATATGGGTAATTGGGCGACTTGCTGATCATGTAGAGAGCAAATGGCTTAACAAGTTGTATGATGGCTATATGTAACTGTCTGTAAAAATAAAGTTGTTTTTTCTTCATCTGACGCTCGTTACCATAAAATATATATTAACCACATATACGTGGTACAAATGTTATTTTAGGATATGACCCAGTTTACCCGCGAGTATTTTAACATAATGCTATAAACTAATAATGCAAGAGTGGTGACTCACTGTTCTTTACGGCCGTTCTTATTATGCCCGCTTTTATATGTATGTGTGGGTGTGAATGATTCATTGTGCGACTGACTGTTTGGGTGTTACGAAAGAAGCGTGCTCTGATTGGTGGATATTTTTAGAATGTAGAAATACCTAAAATTTGATTGGCGTTTGTTTTTAGCAAAATGAGAGCAGTACTCGGATTGGTGGACATGTTTGACCGTCGCACGCGTGCGATGCTCCTATAGTACACCCTGTACCCTATTTCCATAGGGTACAATAAGCTGCGCGTGTACTATTGGAGCATCGCACGCCTGCGACGGTCAAACATGTCCACCAATCCGAGTACTGCTCTCATTTTGCTAAAAACAAACGCCAATCAAATTTTAGGTATTTCTACATTCTAAAAATATCCACCAATCAGAGCACGCTTCTTTCGTAACACCCAAACAGTCAGTCGCACAATGAATCATTCACACCCACACATACATATAAAAGCGGGCATAATAAGAACGGCGGTAAAGAACAGTGAGTCACCACTCCTGCATTATTAGTTTATAGCATTATGTTAAAATACTCGCGGGTAAACTGGGTCATATCCTAAAATAACATTTGTGCCACGTATATGTGGTTAATATATATTTATGGTAACGAGCGTCAGATGAAGAAAAAACAACTTTATTTTTACAGACAGTTACATATAGTCATCATGCAGCTTGTTAAGCCATTTGCTCTCTACATGATCAGCAAGTCGCCCAATTACCCATATGTGAACCTAATGAACCATTTGATGCAAACGCCCCTGCATCTGGCCGTCATCAGAAACCAGTCCGATGTCGTACGACATCTGATCAGTCATCCGGGCGATACCACATCGCGGAAGTCAGTGAACCACCAGGCTGTCTACCTGCGCTGGCAACGTCCTCTCGGGAGCCCCGGAAACAGTTAACTATGAAGGTGAATAAGTCAATTTACCACAAGTAAATTGATAGTTTGGAGATAAAATAATCAATTTGCTACAATAAGAAACAATGTGAAAATATGAAATTGTAGTTGTTTTGAAGATTACTAAAGATCAAGTCATTCCTTTTAAACAAAAGTATTCCCGTTGAGGAAATGATAACTGTAATGCCGAGGTAATATAATGCAAATATGTACTTTTATTTTAATGTCCTGCTTGTCTGTGTTTCACAGGTCGGACATGGTTACACCTGGCACCAGACAATTACCTTCGACCACACACTAAACAACCCAACCGGAGAATAACAGAGCAGTTGATAATTTTTGGGGTGGACGTGAATACTGCTGTAAGTGATTGTGGCGAACTTTTTACGCATATCACATTTTAAGGGGAGTGATCACTCCCTCAAACTCACATAATCCCTACCAAGGAGCGTCAATGATCACTCTCCCGGAAAAATAGCAAAGTAATGTGGAGTTATACTGACGAGTCGGCAATACTTCGGCAATACAACAGTCACCCTAGCCTATACTGAGTTACTCAATATGCATTCGCATTTACTCAGTTACTCAATATATACTCACATTTACCCACTATATACTCAGTATATACTCAGTTACTCAATATGCATTCGCATTTACTCAGTAAATACTCAGTTACTCAATATATACTCAAAATTACCCGCTGTATACTCAGTTTTTACTCAGTATATACTGAGTTAATCAATATGCATTCGCATTTACTCAGTTACTCAATATATACTCATACACATTTACTCAGTATATATTCAGCTACTCAATATGCATTCACATTTACTCAGTAAATACTCAGTTACTCAATATATGCTCAAAATTACCCGCTGTATACTCAGTTACTCAGTTTTTACTGTATATACTGAGTTACTCAGAATACCATCCATTGGATTGGATGAAAATATACACCACCGTGGAGGTAGTCAAAAATAGAATGATGTGTGCGTAAAATGGTTTTTCCACATGTCAATAGCAAAATGATACTGACATTTTGTGAAAATGAAATTCCGTTGTTTGGCTAAAATACACTTGTGCATTAATTGTTCGGTGTCTAGAAATGTAATAAAGTAGCAGTAATATATTTATAGCAATGCACTCAGTGGCATGTAGCGAGTTAAAATGTGATTTGTAAACTTAAGTATAACTATTACCCTACCTTGGCTGATTTGGCTGTATTGAAATAATTTTAACACAATTCTACTACAGGATTGGACATTGTGAACTGCATTACTCCAATGCTGATGATAGAATTGGCGCATATAAATATGAATGAGGATGGGGGGTTTTATATATGGGCTTGAAGGTTAGATACACGACCACCGCATAATGAGAGATTCATTCACAAAATGACGGATGCAATCGCAAAATAACAAAAAAAGTTTACCACAAACACTTACACAATCATTTACCCGCAATATAATAATATCACCGCTTAATTATCAGAATTTCGTTAAAAGGTAAAGTCTAACAATCACAATATTTCCCTCAAGTGATGATATTGATTTTCATATATAAAAATAGCGTTTTGTTGAAATTTAGTATCAATATCTGTATGATAACCAAAGTCCAATTGAGTGAGTTACGAATACCTTGGTACCCTGGCCTGGCCTGTATGGCCAAGAATACTATATATGCACTGAAGAATGCCATTAAACCCAAAGAACTCATAAATAACCGGGTATGTCACATTTGAATAACGTCAATTAACATTTATACTCGGTTAATATCCTATAGGTCATAAAGAAAGCCAAAGAAACTACAAAAGGGAGTGTTTATCCTATTATTGTCCCTTAGAGTTAAATGATAATATACGTGGCATGTGGCGCGCGCAAGAACACATTCAAGCATTCATTTAGATAAAAGACTTCCTCTAAAGCTGAGAGAGAGGGTCCATTAACAAAGTACACTGAATATTTAATTCTATTATATCGTGGTCAGTGAGGTATTTAATTGAAGCTATTTATCCGCTCCATACAGGTTTGAAATTCACGTAAAATATTGGACACCTGTTAGCTATGATAATACATGTATATCATTTTGCTTTAAAACTATGGTGGATATATACAATACAGAATTTTAAGTTTTCAAAAAGATCGTAATGCCCCAGCCTGGGTATGTTTAGTATGTTCACAGCAAAACAAATTGAAATATCAAACACCATGTTTTATTATTTAACGCACCGTCACATTAGGTACAAGTGTTTAGTGAGCTCAAGTCAACGATCAGCATGTAGACATATAGAGTATGTACGGCATGTTATGGTATTAATCAGTGCACGGATGACGCGTTCAACCGATGGGTTGGTCGGTCAGCTTGGTCACGAAAAACGTACAAGTCTCTACATGTCGAGAAATAATGCAGGAGCAGGGGAATTAACAATAGTATGACTCATGGATCTTTGTTTAATGTCTATTGTGCTGCATAGACGTGTCTGTACTTGTCGAGAACTACAGACAAAGGAACAGGAATTAGCAAGAAAAAAGAATAGAATAGGGGTTTTCCCAATACTGTCAGTGTGTGGACAAATATAAATTTATCCAAGTTTGCTATGACAACGATGTAGAGCATGACTCATCGCTCTTTATTTATGGGAATGGCTCTGCATAGACGCGTCTGTACTTGTCTAGAATTAAATACAAAGAAACAGGAATTAGCAAGGAATATGATTAGAAAAGTGGTTTTCCCAATACTCTCAGTGTGTGGGCAAATACAACTTTATCCAAGTTAGCTGTGATAACGATGTAGAGCATGACCCATAACTCTTTGTTTATGGGGAGTGTATTGTTCTGCAACGGAGCAGGGATGGCAAGGTCTTATTATACAGACTTTATAATAAAAATAATACACACTGAATTTGGGGAAGTAGTATACAAAGAAAGCAATATCATGTACGCATAATTGGACTATCCTTGCCCCTAATGAGGTACTATGTGAACCGCGTGGGGTAGACTTTAGTTATATCATCAGTAGTAAAGAAAGCGTATTTATAAAGTTCAGATAAAATGAGTAGTAGAGAAAGCGAAAAACGGAAACCCTGTGACCTTTGTGGGGAGATTTTTAGTTATGGGATGGGGAATGTCCGATAAAACTGAAGACTACATGCATCATAGTATATGTGGGGGTAAACAAATTCCATCCATTTAGCTATGATGATAATGTAGAGCATGACTCACCACTCTTTGCTTATGGAGAGACTATTGTTCTTCCTATATGCGGGGATAAGTCTGTCAAGAAATAACAAAGAAGCAGGGAAATGGCATGAAATAAGAACAGAATAGGGGTTTTTACAATAATCTAGAGCATGACTCATGGTTCTTAGAAGAGCTGTTCTCTGATTGGTAGATATTTTTAGACAATAGAAGAGCTGCGCTCTGATTGGTGGATATTGTTAGACAATAGAAGAGCTGCGCTCTGATTGGTGGCTAATCATTCACACACACATTGATTCAATGTGTCATTTATACAATCACTGTCTCAATTAGATATTAAAGTATATACTCACATGTACTCAGTTACTCAATGACTCATTTACTCACAGTTACCCAGTAATTATTCAGTTACTCAATATATACTCACATTTACTCAGTATATACTCACATTTACTCAGTTACTCATTGACTCCTTTACTCAATGACTCATTTACTCACAGTTACTCAATATCTACTCACAGTTGCTCATTTACTCACAGTTACTCAAAATCTACTCACAGTTACTCAATTACTCACAGTTACTCAAAATCTACTCACAGTTACTCAATTACTCACAGTTACTCAGTATATACTCACATTTACTCAGTTACTCAATATCTACTCACAGTTACTCAATATCTACTCACAGTTACTCAATATATACTCACAGTTACTCAATTACTCACAGTTACTCAATATGCATTCACATTTACTCATTTACTCACAGTTACTCAATATGCATTCACATTTACTCATTTACTCAGTTACTCAATATCTACTCAGTTACTCAACATATACTCACATTTACTCAGTTACTTAATATATGCTCACAGTTACCCACTGTATACTCAGTTACTAAATATGTACTCACAGTTACTCGGTATCTACTCACAGTTACTCAATATCTGCTGACAGTTGCTCATTTACTCACAGTTACTCAATATCTACCCACAGTTACTCAATTACTCACAGTTACTCAGTATATGCTCACATTTACTCAGTTACTCAATGACTCATTTACTCAGTTACCCAGTAATTATTCAGTTACTCAATATATACTCACAGTTACTCAGAATATACTCACATTTACTCAGTTACTCAATGACTCATTTACTCAGTTACTCAATATCCACTCACATTTACTCAATATATACTCACAGTTACCCAATTACTCACAGTTACTCAGTATATACTCACATTTACTCAGTTCACCGCAAATATTACAAGTCACGAGTAACAACGACTTGGATTTGAATTGAGGTTGGTTGTTGATAAATAATTCCGCTAAACCAACCACCCAGGAGTCATTTAAACAGAGACGCGTGTTCAAGGCAACGCAAAATTTATAGGGTGTACTGTCTGGGAAGTATGACAACGAATCTTTGCTACTAACAATAATGTAGTGATCCATTTGGACGACTGGGGCTAAAAGATGAATGATGTGCTTTTATAGGGATCGAGGACCAAGCGATGTAAGATTATGCTGGCTTTCTAGAACATTCTGTATGGCGATGTCGATTTTAGGGGTACTGTCCTTGACGAGGGTCCACTGAGTATGTGTTAGGACGAGTCCTTTAATGGAAGCTTTACCGTTGAGGAAATAGCGTAGATCCACCCTCAGCGTCTTGGCATATAAGCAGACAGTACTGATGCAATCATTTACATAATCACAAAATCACTGATGCAATCATTTACACAATCATACAATCACTCATGCAATCACAAAATCACTGATGCAATCATTTACATAATCATACAATCACTGATGCAATCATTTACATAATCATACAATCACAGATGCAATCATTTACACAATCATACAATCACTGATGCAATCACAAAATCACTGATGCAATCATTTACATAATCATATAATCACTGGTGCAATCATTTACATAATCATACAATCACTGATACAATCACTAAATCACTGATGCAATCACATAATCACTAACAATCACTACATACACTTACACATTCACAGACTGAATCATGGGAGTCCATTGTTCTGCTTAGACGCGTCTGTACTTGTCGAGAATTAAAGACAAAGGGACAGGAGTATTAACAATAGTATGATTCACCACGGGGGCACGTTTGTCGAGAACTAGAGACAAAGAAGCAAGCAATAACAAAAGAATACGAGTTTTCGCAATACTGTGGGCAGAAATTTGTTTAGCTATGAAGACAATCGATAGCGTGACTCATCGCTCTTCGTCTATGAGGAGACTGCCTAGACAAGTTTGAACTTGTCGAGAATTAAAGACAAAGGAGCAGGCAATAACAATAGTATGACTCACCACTCTTTATTTGTGGGGAGTCTACATAGATGCAAGTCTGTACTTGTCGAGAACTAACAAAGGAGCAGGCAATAACAATAGAACAGGGGTTTTCCTAATGATGTCATGATCTAAAAATAGAACTGAGGTGATAGAAAATAGAACTTACATATGAACACAAGGAGTATTAAATAACAAAACAATGAGCAGAGGTAACAGGGGATACTATGTATCACCGGGCCGCCACGCAGCGCGCGCGTGTTATCCGGACGCGCGCGCGGATTATCCGCGATTGTGTGCGCGGGTCAAAGGTCACATCCAGGTCAAAAGGTCACCCTTCCAACCCTAAGGGTTTTCCCAATGATGTCATGATCTAAAAATAAAACTGAGGTGATACCACATATGAAAACAAGGATTATTACTTATTAAGTAACAAAAAATATTATGTAAAAAAACAAGGATTATTACATATTAAGTAACAAAAAAGTGGGGAGCGGGATTATTACATATAACGTTGTTTTTCAAGTCTCTATTTAACTACTACTGACAGTGCACATTGATTTCTATTGATGTGTATTTTAGCGTGATACTTTTCTCAAGAGACGTTTGGGTAAAAATAACTGTTCCATGAAAAAAGAATAGCAAATCGACATCTGTTGTTCATTTCACCCAGTTCTTAGTTTACAGAATGCGTCTACGGCTAAAGTGATGATTTGTTTATTATAGCCGATTTCTGCCATATTTATGTCGACTAGAACGAACTTTATAGAATAGCGGAAAAACTTTCTCCTTGTAGATCTACGCTCGACTTCCAATTTCCCTGAAAATAATTGATTTCGTCTGTGCACCATTAGGGACAATTTCCTGAAATGAAGTTGAACCACGTGTACGTTTCTTAGACATGTCACTATTATTGAAAGTTCGAGTTGGAAAATGTCATTGGGAATATTAGTATGACCCGTAAGCCTTATGAATTGATAATTAAAGAAGTATATAGAAAGACAAGACAAATATTTTGGATTAATTTTCAGATGGCGAGAAGAAGTGTTGAGTTTAAGCACCCATCATGCCGTCAGGACACTATGTCGTGAATGACACAAAGGCTAGCAGTAACCGCAGTTCTTGGACGGACGGTGGGAAAAGGCAACCGGTCCAACTGACCAAGATGTCCAGGCACGGCGTGGATATCGCCATGGAGGAGGTGTATGGTAACGACAAGACGCCTTACAGGTAAACTCTTACGTCGGGCTTACAGCGTCAGAGCTGTCACCTGCAAAGATTTCGACGATACCGTTTTGGCCATCTGGCTGATTAAACCATATAATCCCCAAACATCATCCAGAAAGCGCTAAAGAAAGGACAAACAGTATAATTCATTTCCATGTTTCTGATTGGAGACCATGGAGAAATGCGATGCGCGGTAATTATTCAAAGGTCTCACGATTTCTTACAATTTAATGCTGTAATTTGTTGTAAGATTCAAGTATGTGGATACCACATTAATTTATTGTTCGGAAGGTATGCAGCATGTATGGTACAAGACCTATTAGTTACTAGCATCAGATTGGCTACCCCCTACTACCAAATACACTGCATCATCATCTTGAACGAGCCTCGCTCAAACTGTTTTTTCCGAATGTGTTTTTTTTTTGTAACTAGCCTGGGAAAGTTGATACCGTTCCGGTTCTCTTGGTCTTTTGAAGAAACCGGGACAAAACCTAATTTTTGACCAGCCACATCAACGATTCCTTCAGTTTAACGACGAATAAAGTGAAGAAGCAGTTACGAGACGGTGTATATTGGCTCCATCGGACCGACCCACAGGTGTGCCAGTTTCACCCGTCAAAGCCTTCACACCGTACAAAAAGAGCCGTGGAAACGGACATGTTAGGCTCAGTATCATGATATTTCAGGACATATGTTTTCTGTCATCTGTATGATTACTTTACTATCAATGGAAATTTAGAATCAGTTTTGGCTTAATGGCGGACATCAAAATGCTATCAATGCGTGAGAAGGTACTGTTCTGTCAGTTTCCCACTTCGTCAGTCCTTTCACTCAAACAATTCACCAAGTGCTTCTGGCTTTTTTTGACATCCAATATGCTCGGCTGAGACATCTATAAACATAGCTTTCTAAACCATGCTGCATTCCTTGCATTTCCTATATAATAAATCTTCTAACCGCATGTGGTCGCCTGAATTTTCCATGCTGCAGGAGAACCGGTGCAGATATACGGAGTTTAAATGGCTATAAGACTGGTTTGAGAGTCGACTTAAGATTCTGTTTAAGATTCTTAATTTATTGTGATGTAATGATAGAGCCTTTTAACGTACATATATTCGATAAGGAGACTATGGCTGAGACCATCCACCCATCTAATATTATACGCGTAGAAGAAAGTCTTGAATAGTTACAACCATCGAGAGAAGACCCTGGGAAAGCATAATGTAGGTATTATATATGACACAGTATGCCTTCACGAGCTTTATATGTACACATAAATATTCGTTTTTTCTCCGGTTGATTTTTAATAGATATTATTTGTACAAGCATCTTGATTATTTGACGATCATCATCTCCAGTAACACGGAGTTCCCTGATACTGGAAATGCGGCATTTCATTGAAGTTGTGCTGAAGTCATGATCGTGAGCTCACGCGAGATCCGAATTCGAAAAGGAAAGCGACCTGGCGCGACAAGTGCAGTTTTGAGGTCAACAACATCCTCTGTTTACCGACGGTTTGAAGGTTACAAACTCTGACGTTGGGAGAATGATTCCTGTAGAATGGCCAATTTTCCATGGTTATCTCAAAACCGACAAAAGGCGGCGATCGATTTTTGTAAGCCTGTTCACGTCCTATTCATTTTTCGCCATGACAACAGAATAGGTCTCGTGAACGCTAACTGTGACAAAACTTGAACACCCACGGTGCATGGCAAAAGTTTAAATGAAACCATCCGACTTATATCCATTATCCACTGAATAAGGAGTCTGAATCAGTCTTCATGCTTAGTTTCTACATGGTCCGCTTTCACCCCGATGGATGGTAGTGCGAAACAAACTCGTCCGCATAGATCTCAATTTAGTTCTGTACGGGTTTACCTGCTCATACCAAATATTCCGCGGTATCCCAGGAATGGGTAAATTGGAAATGGCGGCATGAGAATCCTCAGAAAGTTGCATGTTTCGATGTTTTCAGCATGCCTGAAAGCGCATAACATTTATTTTGTCTAATAATCATTCTGTATTATATCTCGTGAGACAAAAATTCAGGCATTTTCTAGGAAACGGGCCAAAATCGGGCAAACAAAAGTTAATCCAGTTAATCTGTTTGTTAGTCTGACAGTGGGGGTAACTTTTAATGTCGGATGACACTATTTTCCTGTTTGTCTTGGTTTGAGGATCGCTGCATCAATCATGGAGCAGTACCGATAAATCCAATCCACTAAAATCTGGTTGATCATGGCTCCGTTTCCATTGTGTTATAAGAACAGGGCAGTGTGACTAACGTCACAGGACCTACGAAATAGGGTTTGATATGATTTGATTGCGTACTTGATCTAAGAAAATGTTTTTGCCAATTTCGAGGTTTATAGGCCACCTATAGTAGGTCTGCCCCAGGAGTGGGGAAATCCTCCGGAGGGTAGTGCATAGGTTGAATAGGTGTAGCATAATGTAAGCTCCCAGAATATAATCTTAGATGGTCTGAATCTCGAATAGACTGTAGTACTCTCTGTTAATTGGATCACTATTTATAGGAGCCACCCCAATCTTCATACACAACCACGTGACTGTCTCAGTTGACCGTTGACATAGCGCGGCCTCGTTTTCGATTTCAAATTCTGGCGTCTGACTGGGAAAATGTTGTTGTTGCTGCATCAGCCGCATCATCCGAACGCATGGCACGATCATACGTAGAAACTTCTGCTCTTAGCCATGCGGTAACGGGTGCTATCTGAGTATAATAGGGCGTTTCCCAAATGGTCACATCCGATTGGTCCCGTTACATCCGACATCGGCGCAATCACATACATATAATGAAGACACACCTCCAGAAAGCGAGCGATTGGAATGATCCCTTGGTGGGCCTCGAAGTGCCCCCATCACAAAATAAAAGGCATATCATATCACTGCCGCCGATTTTAATTTTTTCAAATATGTTGGGCCGTATGTAATATTATTTTTCTTGAGAAAAACAAATAAGCATGCTCCATTAGAATGAGAAATAAAATAGCTAATTCGTTTTGGTCTGGCGTAGAATCCCCCAGTCTTGCGCCTCGTGAAAACTAACATGTCTGGTGTCTGAGAAATATTTAAATACAGATAATTTCATTGGCTCGTTTAAATGAGGCGAACATGTGACTTGATGCTTTGAGAACAGCTTTCGAACCAACCACCTCGCTGGAGGTCTAATAACACCCCAGCCACCAGTCAGATTTTTGGACCGGATTCGGGGCCTTCGCGCACATCGCCGGCAGTGACATCATATATAGTAAAATAGATGTTTAACGAAAATTTTGATTACTTTTCAAGTCTGCATAATACCTCCGTTGACCTAGCGTTAAAAAGAATTATCTGGAGATAATTTTCCCTGTTTATCTGGACAGAGCATATGAAAAGTAGTTCGCTCATGTGCAACACTAAAGGAGTTGTTTGGTCGGATTCAAACTGAACCGTGCGTTGGTTGGTTTCCCCTATACGTCATAGCAACGTAGTAAAGGTCAACTTCCGCTATTGGAGGCAGGGATGTTATTGGAGCCTGCGAAATGGAGCATGCGCTGTGGGGAGGTTGCTTTCGAACAGGATCATCTCCCTCGAGATAGGTGGCGCCGTGTGAAATACATGCCGAATCATGGCGAAAAGCTAAGGGTATAGTGTTAAGTGAAACGTAAAATGCCCTTAGCAAGCTAAGATGCATCAGCCGATCATTGGCCCTCCGTAGAAGGGTCCAATACTATAGGCTAAATCTCGAATGGACCAGGCTTCCTGCTATCAGGAAGCCTTCAAAAGTCGCAATGAAACATACAACCAAGGCTTCCCGATGAGCATAGATAAGTCATGACAGTGCACTCGCTGAGCCATCAATAAATAATAAAAAATAATTGTAAATCCAATTTTCATCAAAAGTAGGTCAGCTCAGAACTTGCTGGTAACAGTCCCCTCCTTAATTTGCCGACGAAATGATTAGGAAGGACTGACTCACTCACTCACTGACTACCGGACGGTTTGCAAATGGAAGCCTACTTCGTAGGAATATACATGTCGAGATATTAGTCTAAACATGTCGCTCAGAAAGATGACTGAATATGGAATTCCTTAGCGCCATTTATCCCAGGTTGTAGAACCATACCCAGCACACGGATACAATTCGCCCAATTCGCTTTATCTCTTTGTGTATGGGCGTAGTTTATAAAATACATAAACCAATATGAGAAGTTCATACAGTTTATTCCAACACCACAGTTTTACTTGGTGTAGACTGAAGTGGACATATTGGATTACTGTATCCATAACGTAAATATATCAACATAATCTCAACTGTTTACTTTCGAATCAGTCGAAGTTGTTGAAATCTCGCAAATCACATTTTTTTATCACAAGGAACTGGTAACTAGAAATATCACTTAATTTGAATTTGTAATTTGAATGGTGTTGAAGGGTCTGGAGTCTGGGTTCCATGTACCGAGGAAACTGTGTTCTTTTATTTTATACTGTTGTACCATTTATCGAATTACTAGTAGATGGTTATGCATTTCTTCATTCCCTTGTCTCAACCATTGGCTCAATGTTATTTTAGTTTTGCATTGATATCGGAATACAATCTAAATTGGAGGACGTGTTTTCGTGTACTTTTCCAAATCCTCTGATCCAGGGTTAGCTATCCTGCCTTTAGTCACATGGAATCGCTAACCGCTTTGATTCAGTTTTGTTGACCTGTTGGAATTCGGAAATAAACTAAAAAAATTCCCATTCCAATTACCCTGATGAAACAAAGATACGTTTCTCTGTGTATGCGCACTACATTCAATAAGCCTATTTTCATCTGAACACAGTACTGCCTGTTACTTGCGAAAATCCTATATTCGAGGTCCATATGTTCCATAACGTGCGCAGTTTGTTTTAATCATATAGAATTGATTAAGAGGGCAATTATACTTGACAATAAATGATAACAAAAGCCTGAATGGCACCATGGGCTAAGTCATTCTACGAGTGTTTTATGTTTTTCATGTTTCAATGAGTATTTGGTGGTCAGTGTCCTTCAGTTACTTTGAACTTTGACATTTTGACCTTTATTTTGAACCAACACATCGCTTCCTACTTATGCATTCACTCATAAAAATGTTTCTTGTTTATCATAAGGTTGAGTTATTCATGGAGTTTGATCACAGTTCACATCCTTGCACTGGAGTGGTAGCAAAATGTTTTCAATGATTTTCTATTTTATGGACCACATCAGTGAAGTTCGCAGTGACGTTGACCTTTGGCCAATTTTTAGGCCTAATATATCTTCTCTCACCAATGTATCCACTCAAAATTTTTTATTACAGTGTTTTGGGTCAAAGTGACCTTGATCTCAGCCCTAAATTTGGTATGTCACATCGTCTTTTCCTCATATATTCACTCAAAAGAAATTGTAATTATCACTGATTTTCTGATTTTGGGCCATTGTGATTTTGACCTCAATGGCTACATGTATCATGTCGAAATCTGAGAAAGATCGCTCAATTTGTTAAAAAGGGGTGTATGAGTGAGTGAATAGGTTTAACGTTGCTTTCAACATTTTTCAGCTATATCACGACGGGGAAGGGAAGGGAGGGGAGGGGAGGTACTTGTAACAGAGCTAATGCTGCCATTTTATAGTGCTGTTCCACTGAAATATCATGCCGTAGGCAGACAGGACCCCCCACTCATTCAGATTATACGGACACCGAGCGAACCGGTCCTTGTTCTATCCTCTTAATGCTGAGCGTAAGCGAGGAAGCAAGCAGTTCCATTTTTCAAGTCTTTGGTAAAGTTTAAGATTGAATAACTAAATAAGTCGAGAGGAGAGGAGAATATGAATTTCACAGGGCTTCGTTAGCTGTAGCTGACGTAGACTAAAAATAATTACTTTAATCTCTGTGTATCACCACCGCTATACATGGAAAGGTGCGAACAAGGACGTGAAAGATAAGTGAGCCTTCCTCGAACAACCAGTCACATTTATTTGCCAAATTACATTGAACAAAATAGTCCCAGGATATATCACTAGCCATTCCATCACTGGATTTGGGACATATGGACATTGCAGAATAAATAACAGTGAATTGGAACCATATTCGCCATGTGCGTGTATCGAGGGAATTTATCGAGTGAGATATTTCACGTTACCCGTGGCGATTCATTAACGGAGTAGATATATCGGAGGACTCGTCACGCGACATTTTCGCCTCGTGTGGAATTTTGGAAACGCATTATTACAGGAGATACTAACGATTTAATGTAAAGGTATTGTATAGACACATATGTTGACAAGTTCAGCGCGTCCTTGTTCCAGGTCGGATATCATAGACACCAATGTGTGCGTCTCTGGATTTGACTCCTTTCCGGATTCGTCCGCATCGTCAAAGCTCGGTTCGCTTTCAAACCGTGTATCACAATCATTTATGCTGGCTAGAGCGGGAATCCTCCGAGGATAGGCCTGAAATGATGAAATCACTGAATATAGACAGGTAAAATTGTATTGTCTGCGCACCATCATCACCCAACCAAAGCACATCTCAATATAGTATAGGCCTCATGCATTTACCACTGCCTGGCTTTAATCTGACTGGTCCAGGACAATCTAGGTAAACCAAGATGGTAAATCAGGGAAATACCATTTAGACGTGACGCTATGAAATTTCGGGCGAAAGTTTCTCCGATATTCTACAAGATCCCATATTAAGCGAATCACGACAATGTTTGCCTTTTCACTTTGACAATGATTGACGTTTATTTCACGAAAATACACACCTTCGCACGGCACGATCTTTTGATATTTCCTACCGCCTAACAAAGCAAGACTTTTCGGTGGGAGTAAACGCTTTGATGTTTGCGTTTACCGCACACACTGTCTGAAAATCATGCCATACTTAGCTATTGTTTCGCGATAATGTTTTCTTTTTTGGTCCACGTGCTACCGTGTGTAATTACTGTGGGCGTGATTTGGAAATTGTTTTTCCCAGGTGATTTATGTAGTTCTCTGGTCAGATATAATATTTCATGATATTATATCTGAGTTTACTGAGATTGGGTCCAGGATAGATGCATATTTTCGCTGAAGTGGGATTTAAACGTACTATAATACTCGCCTATTTAAAATCTATTTTGTTTCCGTTGTATTTGCTTCACCCCGGGAAAGTCATGCTTCGGAATAATGTTCAATAATCAGTCGGATCGCTTTCTCACCGCTTGTCATTTGACACACCAGAGAATGCGTGGATACTTCAGTCTGTTCACTTCAATGTTTTCGTCGTCTTTTCTATTTCATCTGTCGATTCTTGTTCACAGTATCTCAATTTTCACTACATTTACCGAACCGCTCCACGAGACGGTTACTGGTTAGGACTCAATAAAACTTCCATTGGATTCTGGGCTTCATCCGAAATGGCCACCATATTGGATTTCTATGTTCGAGTGATAACTTTTGAACACATGCGTGAATTTTGTATGCCGCAGTATACGTACCCCTGTATTTCCTGGATACAGAGAATGGTTCATTTCGATTTGGAAACGACCTAAAGCAGTCGATGCTGTTATCAGAGTATTCCAACATTTAGATTGCTATACACAACACAGCCAGAAAACAAAGCAGTGTTGGGAAATCCTGTTGATCGATTCCAGAACCACAAAGACTGGTGTTTAGGTCAAATAACCGTATTAGTCAACACCAATAAAAGGTGTTGAAATGGTCCATCACCATATCTTGGTGTCGACTGATAAATGCTAAGATTGGTTCAACACCAAATAATGGTGTTGGCCAATATCATCAATACCCGATGCTGAGGATATATGGTGTAGGTTTTTACTCAACACTATTTTTTGTTAATCAACACTCCTTTTCTGGCTGTGCAGATTTTCAACTATCACATCGGTTAACTGACAAATGTGAATGGAATTTCTTTTCCATTTTTATTTTGCTGCGCAGGCGAAAAGTTCTATACGTTTAGAGAGAAGAGATATATATGTTTATAGAGTGATGTACATGATACTATCTTCTTTTTACCTAGGTCGGCAGTGACCCGTCTGTTCAGCAGCATCTACGCTTTGGTTTTGGTTGTACTCGGTATCGTGTTCGCTACAGCCAGTGCCTTGACCGGACGTGAGAGGAAGCACTATTACTATCTGGAGGTGAGCGATCTTTTTTTCAATATCGTATGTTCTATGACTGGGAATAACGTGTGCGGTGAGACAAAAGAACTTTGTTTGCCGATATATGCCATGTAATTTGACAATAAATGCTTTCGCTTTGTAAGTGCGAATACCTAACTCATGCAGTTGTGGTACAACGAAGCTCTATCAAATATACAGGTTATCATTCTTAAGATGTTTTCAGATATGACTGGTGATTCCAGTATGTTTGTCTCATCCTTTCTTGAATCTCGTGATGATACAATCACACGAGACGTTCTGGATTTCTACTTATTACACTTATTGCATCAGCTTGGACTTTCAGCTGAGGGTCCTTGTCTATTTGACACATTCTAGCAGTGTTCATTTCTACCCATTAATAGTTCTGTTCAGACCAAGGAAGCCCAGGCATAAACCAAAACAATGATCAAAGAAAACAGTCCACACTGACATGAACACTGTTTTGAAAACAGATGCCAAATGGTTGTTGCCTTTGATGTCCTGGACTAAATGAAACCATTGATGGATAGAAATAAACACAACTACTGTACACTCAGAATGTGCTCTAAGCTGAAAGTCAAAGCTGGTGCAAAAAGCATAGTAGTCTTTATCTCCTGCGACTAATAATCGCAATAATAATAATAATTAGGTAATAATAAAATGATTTAACACATATGAGGTATGTGTACATAGAACTCGTGACTTTTTTATAGAACGATAGCCGACAACTCGCACAAGGTTTGAAGTTGATAAGCCTCTGTATCACATTGTGGCCAATTAATACGCTATATCCAAAGGAAATGGACTGTGTCATACGTAAAAGTAAAAACGATTGAATAGATCAACAAATATTTTCCCAATTTTCTCGTTTCAGGCGTTTCAGATCTACCTATATTTCCTGTCGTTGGTCTTCTTGATATATGTATTTGCATGTTTACTGAGAGGCACCAAGAATAACCGTTACGGCTACAATTTGAGATACGCCATCAGGCGGAGCAGATCCAAAACCCCTGAAAGGGAGACTGAGGAGAAAATAACCGATGACAAGGAGAATAAGATCCGGGAGTCCAGTCCCGGTAACGATTCTTTACCAAGTCGACTGGAATTACCAGAAGAGGGCACTGTGGCTCATGTTGGAGAAGGAATTAATTTCTACTTGCGCCTTGGCGCTATCGGTAAGTCTACCAGTAAACACGTCTACCAGTATGGGTATATGGGCATTCCTAACGTCGTGATGAACCAGCAGGCTTCCAACTCAATCATGTTTGTCTAATAATGAAGATCATTTTAATCTCTTCATCGTATACTGTTCAGCACCGCTTGACCAGTAACTTTTGGTTATTTATAAAATTTCCACTGCCCTTTGAATACTTTAGTATTTTTTATGACTAGCAAAGACAACTATTAAAGTATTCCTGAATAGACAGATATATATGCACGTGTGTGAATATTTGCCTGGAACTCCTTGGGGGAAATCTCTGCCTCAACGCTGCAAACCACAGCCACATGGGCCTGGGAATAGTCTTATTAATCTTATTCATATCTCATAGCGATTTGTTCGGGTAGTACTTGCCACAGTACTCCTATGCTTAATATATGGGGAGGTACAGGAATTGCCATTCCTCGTGAATGTGTCCAACTATACACAACTCGTCAATTTTTTTGCAAAAATGTACATATATGCACATTATCTCTATTTTCGAGTATGATATTTAAGTATAGCGTATTTCTGCCAGTTTAACCAGTTCAAAACCGGGCAGTAGTTGAACAAGAGAATTTGAACGGGCGTTTTGAGACAGTCGAAAGAGCAAGTTTTAATTTGGTGTATCGAGTTAAGTATAGGACTTTTCGCCTTGCGGCACATATACTGTGCGTTGACAATTTAATTATTTTCGTGTTACATAAGCGATGCTACCGTAGATTTCTGGATAATTGATCACCTGTCATGTAGATGAATGAATGCACAATTTATCACGTGACTGAAAGATGTATAATACGTCCATTCCTATGATTATTTTGGCGAATGAATGGAAAGAAATTAAATGTGTAAGCTACGCACGGACCCCTGAAGTGCTTACCCAAACTGCAACAAATACTATCGGTACCCAAAGTGAATCAGATTGTAACAAATACTATCGGTACCCAAAGTGAATCAGACTCTAACAAATACTATCGGTACCCAAAGTGAATCAGACTGTAACGAATACTATCGGTACCCAAAGTGAATCAGACTGTAACGAATACTATCGGTACCCAAAGTGAATCAGACTGTAACGAATGCTATCGGTACCCAAAGTGAATCAGACTGTAACGAATACTATCGATACCCAAAGTGAATCAGACTGCCGGTGCCTGGAATGACTGGGGCTGAAAATCAGCGAAACTCTTCCTGAGTGAGGTATAACTTTGAATCTAACAAGGCTGTTTAGTCATCTTTCACTAGAAACATTAACGATGTCAGATGAGTTAAACATCAAGGTTTGTAGACATACTATTTATAGTATAGTTCTTTTAACGACTGTTACGAAACAAGGTTATCACAAATCAAGACAGATGCTTAAAACTTTGCGACGTTCAGTGATAAAACTGATGGTATAGATTATGGAAAATTACGACATCCGCTACAAAAGCCAATCTGTTAAATCTCGTTTTCCGCCACCAGCTTTTAGCATAGGAAGCGTCACACTGGATGGTTTCCACATTGCCAGCTATTTCGAGACGGACATCACCGGAACCTGCCGAAGTCCTATCTTCATACTGGTGTACGCCCTTCACCTTGTTTTCACATTTATCCAAACCTTCTTCATCTTCAAGAACCATAAGGTTAGTAAAAGGCGAATTTAAGTTAAATAAAGACCATTTAACATGTTTGGAAGCAAGGTGGTTTATGGGAGAAAATCTTTGAATATATGCTGCTCGTTTATGTATTAAACGACTGGAATCTGAGATGACGGACGAGGTGAAGTCTCGCAAAAATTGACCATGCCTATGACGAAATCACTACGCCAATGACTAAGAACACTTGCTTTCTTGCAAGGAGTTACGTTGAAAGTACACCCAGAAAACTCATTCCAAAATTAAAAATTGCGATTCTTCTGGGGGAAATTCCATGTGACTTAGAGATGTTCTTATGGAGTAACTGTCTATCGGTACTTGAAACTGAAAAGTCTACAATCCAAGTATAACTTCATCATAGGGGCCATTATACCCTGACAGCAGTCGAATGCAGTAGTAAATTTCCGAAGAACATTCTCAGACTTACAGGGACTGATCACACACCAAGGTAGCTTCCCACGCGAATAGATTATCCTCTTTAACGGCGTGAGCTATTGATTTGGGATTGACTTTTGGGATATATTTGTTGATGAAACAACGGCTATTAGCGGGTAGAATGAAGGTTTATATTGCGGAGTAGGCATACAGTACTGGCCATTATTTCCGAAAGTCCTGAGCTCAAGGAAGTAGATATGGCGAGAACGCATGCTCGATGTTTGTCAATCATTCTTCTCCTATTTTTCAGTTGGTCATCAACAAGCACAAAGCTTTGGTCAGGTTTGGCCTGATGCATCTGGTCGCTACTAACGTGTGTGTTTGGGTGATCACCACGGTGATCGAGGCAGCCGAATCCTTCCGCCAACAGGACTACCAATCCCGTCATGCTGGGGACTACCCAACTTCGACGACCCCTTCGCTATCCAGCACGGTAACATCTGGTAAGGACCACCAATATCAACGACCTTTTTTGACAGCCTTTAAAAGGAGTCAACACGATTTGAATCTTGGTCAAGGTACGGGTCTTTTAAAAGGCATGTGTACCCATATCAATAATATCTAGAACAGAAAGTCCCACGGAACCACATCCGCTTTTTGGCATGCATTCAGTACTTTCAAATTGGCGGTTTCTGCATCTATTGTACAGTGGCCTTGCTTTTTTCGCAGAGTTAGCGTGTAATCAAATCCACGTATGCTCCAGTGTATAGGCCTACAGAAAGAGAGGAAACAACTTTACAGGTTGAAGATATCAGAATACCAAGGTTTTCCGACTCTTCATGTCGATGACCAGTCCCAGGACTGATTGATTGCCTGGAACACAGGGGAAATAACTCCTCTTCCGAGTTAAGCATATTGACCAATCCAGAACCAGAACAACTTTTATCTCTAATATCTTTATTCCGTGTTCCCTCACATTCCGTATACGTTTGAGTTACAGGTGGGTTCGATTACATGCTTACCAGATCCCGACGGCTTATTCAGAGGAATCCATTAACATTCTTTATATGCACATCGAAGTTATGTTTAATTACCTTTCCCCAGAGTTCTTGAAATTTAAAACGTGAATTGTCTGACTTTTATAGGACTAGTGACGTCAACTGTGCGTAGCTGTTATCAAGATGTCACATTGGCACGGAGTGCCTCTCCTTACCTTTTCCCTTGCACCATACAGTACAGCATAATAGCGGCCGGGATAATATTCAAGATGTATCAGAACGTGGGAGTGAAGATCAAACAAAGATGGCCCAGTCACACTTCACTCACGAGCTCACAGCCCGCTGGAACGACCAGTGTGGACTGTGACAAGGCCAACAAAGGTCTCTTCCTGGGCTTGCTTATCGGCGTCGTAACGGTCATCGCCATCGCCACGTTCTTCGTCTTCAACTCAAGGCTGACCGACTCGGATACCGCCATCAAAATATTCTACATCACAGAAATTGCTCTTCTGACGATCACGCTGATTGGTGTTATCTTCGGATACGCTCGTCTGGCGAGACTTAAATTCACGGAAACCAGAAACATCTCTTTGCCTGGGTTCCTCCTCATCATCGCTCTGTTCGGCACATATATCTACGATTGCTTCGTTATCATCGCAGTGGCCTTCAGCCTGCATTTCTACGGCTTGGTGGGCATCCTGTCTCTCGCGTGCACCTGCCTCGCTATGGTTCAAATAACTATCCAGGCAGCGTTCATTTTTGACGCCTTACGTCGGTGTTCCGATTGTGAGGAGCACATCATGCAAAAACCCGGAAGAGCTGTCGTCACGTTCTTGCTCGTGTGTAACTTAGCTCTCTCGGCCGTCTACATATTCGAAGTGAAAAAGACGTCCGTGGTTCCCATGCACACTAATTTCTACGGCATTCTCTCCTGGAATGTTGTCACTCACATTTGTCTCCCTTTAATAATATTCTTCCGCTTCCACTCCAGCGTATGCCTATCCGATATTTGGTATTTACCGTACCAAAGGGAAAAAGCAGCTTGAAATTTTTTGAAGCTGAACAGATTACATCCGTATGTCAGGGTGGGCACAGTACAATGGCCCGTGGTGGTCTCACTAAACGGACCGAAGAAGGGAACCCGATAGGTTGTGTATGAACATAAGAGGAAGTTTTGTGTCAATTTACATGCAGCTCACCATCATCATATATGAATTTGTGGAAACTGGACGTATTTGGAAGTCAAAGGATGTTGAAATAATGAATAATGGACAATATTTGAAATTCATGTTTACAATCGTGTGTTTCGAAGCATTTCGTGGAGATCTTTTACATCTCACTTGAACCGTATTCTGCATTACTGAACACGCACAATTGTATAGTTTCATGGAGTTTATTCGTTATAAGAATTCGTGTGTTTTATTACCCCATACTGGGAGAAACAAGGACGACATCAAAGATTCTTGTATTCTCCAAAACCCATGTCTCATTACAACATTATGATGAATTTGTTTGGAAAGAAAACATGCTTAGCGTTGGAAAAGCATCGCGAAGAATGTAGTTGCATTGGATGAGACTAGATTTGGATATATTAAGAGGAGATATGACACTCTTACATCGGTCATTGATTAGTGATCTATGGAGATTTTAAACGAGAATTGGATAACCTCTAGACCAGCGAATTGACGTCATTGGTCACACGACTTTACGCTGAGGTTAGGCAACGAGCCATGTGTCAACATTTTCAGTGTTCAAACATGTCTTTTCATAGAACTCTAATGCCTGTCGTTTGATCGTAAGATATTTTCTGGTTTCTTTTCTGGCTTGTCAGTCATATTCCAAACCCAGACACAGTGTGAACCAAAGCCTGCTGTCTAACCTCGGCATATTATCACATACGTGATGATGTCAATTCATTCTCAGCATCATGTCACATATACGTAATGATACGTTTACCTCCTTTGACTGTAGATTTCGATCTCGGAACGATCGTTTTAGTGAGCCATTGGTAAGTACAGTAGACCAAGATTTACATGGCTGAATGTTGAGGTCGTAGTCGAGCAGCAGCAGTGTTATTTATTGTGCTTTTATCTGTGTGAACTGATTATGATGTGGCATATATGGCTTATTTAGAAAATGTTTATGCGAAACAAGACAGAGTTAACAGACTGTCATCATGCGAACAGGTGTACGGACTGCGAACATTTTGTGGGGTGGTAGGCTCTAACTGAGCATTTATAGTTTGTTTTTACATCATTTTTTTTGAGCGTACAAAATAGGACAGTCCCGAAATTGAACTCTTTAACCGCATAAGGCGCGAAACGACGGTATTGCCCACGTGATGTTACGCTGAGGTTAGGCAACGAACCATTTTTTACATCGGCGATGTTATATTTTACAGGCGACTCCCTATGTTTGCATTTTTAACTCCGAGACAATAAGATCTTCAAATTTGTTTTGATTTTCATTATTATGAAGCCAGTACGATTCCTATTTTGCGTTATAGCCAATGCCCGATGCCTAACCCTGGCGCGAAGTCTCGTGGGCAATGGCGTCGTTTCCTATACCCGCCAGAGATTTCGATCTCGGGACGTCCGTATTGCAGAATGCCGAGTGAGACAAGCGGAACTTTACGGCGTTATTTGCTACTTTACCAGACTGAAATCAAAGGCATACACTGGTAAGTGACTTTTCTGTGAAGTCATGTGTCAGTATGTCGGCACCTCTTCCCACTTCCCTTATATGTGTTGTGATTTTTACCTGTATATGGCGAGATTCTGCTGGTGGACGTTTCGCCTCCGAGGTCGCCCACTGTACAGACCTTTTGGTCTTTGATATATGTTGGCATTGTGGGAAGTGGATGTTGGGTCGACAGCGGGCCTTACAGATTATTCTTTTGTGTTAAATGCCGTCATTTTCATCCGACGGCGATACAGCTCATCAATACCCAGTGTACGAGTTCACAGCGACACAGCTCACCAATTACCAATTTACGAGTTGTCAGAGCATTCCCATCATAGCTCTCTAGATTTGTATCTAATACCGCTTATGCCGGTGCTAGGGGCCGTGTGGTCATGTCATCCAGGTTGCCACATGAACAGGTACAATAAAAGCGTACCTGAGATACAACACATATCACGAATCGTTAGATTCTTGGTATGTGCTTTATAATAGGTTAACCGGAAGACTTTTCTGTGAAGTCATGTGGCTCTGTCAGTATGTCGGCACCTCTTCCCACTTCTCTTATATGTGTTGTGATTCCACGCGTTCTTTGGTGAGCACAACCACCTCACTGGAACATAGTACTTAACATCCCAGTCACCAGTCAGATTTTCGGACTGGATTCACGCCCGAGCAGCACACAGATCGATGTGACATCATAGGCCAACATAGTAAAAGCAATGTTTGTCGAACGTTCCGATTACTTTTCAATTCTGTATTATACCTCTGTTGACCTAGTGTTAAAAGAATGATCTAATCTAGACATTATTTTCCCCGTTTATATGAGTGAGCATATGGAATATTCATCCATATTGGGAGTTGGGTTTTCTCTATACGTCACAACCACGTGGTAAAGGTCATCTTCGGCTATGAGGGCAAGGATAAGCCGAGTGAGCCTGTGAAACGGAGCATGAGTTGGGGGGTGTTGTGGTGGGCAAGGTATCAGGGAGATTACCATGTCAGCAGGTTTAGTCCTATGATATGTACGTTAGGTGGAATTGCATCCGGGAATGGGTGGGTTTTGGTGGAAGGGTGTTTGATTGGTGGGGGTGGGAAAAGATGGGGATCGGAGGGTGGTTGGTGATTGGTGGGGTGGGAGAAGATGGGGATCGGAGGGTGGTTGGTGATGGTGGGGGTGGAGAAGATGGGGATCGGAGGGTGGTTGGTGGATTGGTGGGGGTGGGAAGAAGATGGGGATCGGAGGGTGGTTGGTGATTGGTGGGGTGGGTAAAGGAGGATCGGAGGGTGGTTGGTGATTGGTGTGGGGGTGGGAGAAGATGGGGATCGGAGGGTGGTTGGTGATTGGTGGGGGTGGGAGAAGATGGGGATCGGAGGGTGGTTGGTGATTGGTGGGGGTGGGAGAAGATGGGGATCGGAGGGTGGTTGGTGATTGGTGGGGGTGGGAGAAGATGGGGATCGGAGGGTGGTTGGTGATTGGTGGGGGTGGGAGAAGATGGGGATCGGAGGGTGGTTGGTGATTGGTGGGGGTGGGAGAAGATGGGGATCGGAGGGTGGTTGGTGATTGGTGGGGGTGGGAGAAGATGAGGATCGGAGGGTGGTTGGTGTGGTGGTGATTGGATGAGGGGTGGGAGAAGATGGGGATCGGAGGGTGGTTGGTGATTGGTGTGGTGGGAAGATGGGGATCGGAGGGTGGTTGGTGATTGGTGGGGTGGGATGAGGAAGGGTGGTTGGTGATGGAGGATCGGAGGGTGGTTGGTGATTGGTGAGGGTGGGATAAGATGAGGATCGGAGGGTGGTTGGTGATTGGTGAGGGTGGGATAAGATGAGGATCGGAGGGTGGTTGGGATTCTGATTTATATTTTTGTACATATTTCACGGATTTAGTCGATTAGAAATATATGCTACTTCAAATGGTTTAGCGTTTACAGGTAATACATTGAAACGATTGAGTGTAGGAGTGTAGGAGTTTTAACTTATTTTAAATGTTTAGGGTTTGTCCATGTATTTTCTATTTCACATCAATCAAGGCTACCTCTATAAAAAGCCAGCATGTTCAAGTAACGATAGAAGACCTGTTAACATTTTTTTTCAGAATAAAATCTATTCCCATCTCGTGCCACGTTGCACGATACAGACTGGTGAGATATATTGATGTCATCCCTTGGGGCATTCTAATGTTGCCATTTGTATGAACATAAGTCGTGCGCATCAGGTCGCATTCATCTTGACTATCGTGTGAATTATTCATGGTTCAAGCAGACTAAATAATATATCAAGGTTCCAGGGCCCTCTGTTGCAAAATTTCAAAAAATCAAAGGAGAACAAATGAGATATACCTCAAACATTCATACCATGGTTTGAACTATTTATCATGGTATATGATCAATTCTCTGCAAGTTTAGCCCAGAATACTCTCTAAGCCGTCCGGTCATTTTCTGTATGTACTGACTGATAAATTGTCATAGTTAGTCGTCGATCATGAACGTCATTGTTGTTTTAGCTACAATTTCCTGTAGTCTTTAGTGATTGTCCTTCCAGGAATAAATTAAATGTAACATATTTCGTATATTTTGTTTCCATCAATGTATGAATGGGTTCAAGATTCAAGAAGCTTTATTTAACGTCGGTACAATAGTTAAATATAAAACATTAGCTTGTGCTAGCTACATGTATTTCACCGACCAGCAGAGATAAAAATGTAACACTAAAATTATAATTAGATATTTAAATACAGACATATATATACAAAATACTAATACATGTACAACGTACACATGCATGGTAATATGTGATACTTAAATCGCAGATGTGTGAAGTTGAATATATGCACAGGACAGTGTCATTATAGGAGATAAATGTAAATCAAATAGACTATACCAGGAACGGTATGATGTAGTTATCGAGTTGGTAGACAGTCATCCACATGCTGCACAGTTACATGCAGGTCCTTCCCAGATACGGATCAGTCCGCGATCCTGATGTCATTGGGCAAACTGTTCCATACCTGGGGAGCAGCGAAGCGGAACTACTGCCTACCATACCTTCCGTATATTTGTAGTATTCTGATACCAAAATGAATTAATGTGAATCAGATCAGCTAGATATTCAAGAGACAGCCCATTTATAATTTTGTATGTCTCCAGTGTCATATTTCTCAGTCTGCTCAACTGTAAGTTTGGTAATCGAGCTTTTTGCAAAAGATCTGTTTTTGAGATATTTGTATCATTGAAGACAAAACGGAGGGTTCGATACTGAATTTGTTCAAGTTTGCTAGTATTGGTTTTGCCACAAAAATGCCGTACGAGTGGCAGTGATTAAAATTTGAAAGGATAAAAGAATAAAGTCTTCGAAGAACATTGAACTGACGTGAGGCTTCACGACACAATTCAGATATATGTTTGTTAAAATTAAGTTGGTACCGGTAGTCAATATCTACACCCAGAAGTTTCACCGAGTCTTCGCACTTAATTTGGACCCCTTTCACAATAAAAGAGTCACATTGGTCGTGGGTCTTTTTACCAACACAAAGGGCTTGAAATTCATCTGGGTTAGCCTGCATATTATTATCAGTGAACCAGTCAATTAAAACATCACTTTCTCTTTGAATAGTGCTGACGAGTACACGAATATCAGGATGTAGGCCTACATAGGACAGAGTATTGTTTCCTGTGTAATTGTAAAGTTTACATTCTTTGATAAAATAGAATATATCATTTAAAAAGATATTGAACAAAAGTGGTCCCATAATTGACCCTTGTGGAGCTCCTTTTTTAACCTCAGACCACGAGCTGAAAAAAACCCCATCTAGTTTGACTAGCTGCTTACGATTTGTTAGGTAACTCCCTATTAATTCAACTGCGTCGTTGGACAGTCCGGACGCCTTAAGTTTGTCCAGTAACAGATTGTGAGGAAGACAGCCAAAAGCCTTAGACACATGCATTAGTATAGCAGCTGTGTATTTATCTTCGTCTAAGGCTTTTTCCCAGTCTTCAACAAGGCGAAGTAACGTAGTCTGACTGCCAAATCCTTTTCGAAAAGTGGCAAGGAAGGTATGCAAAATACTGTCAAAGTGGTCAGCTAACTGAGCAAATACAGCTTGCCGCTTGCCATGTCTTGCCGGCATCATTGAAAACTGTTGACCGCTTCTCTCTTGCAGGAAACAAGCCTATGTGTATGTATACTATGAGTGTCTTTTTGAATTTGGTGCTAATACTGTTATATGGAGTAGGTCTTTGGATTATGGACGCGGATATTCTCTAATGGCCGACGGCTGAATTATGAATGACGGACCAGACGTTTGTAATTCTCCAATACTTTAGAGACAGCTGGTAGTATGTATGTTGACCGGTTTATATTTCCCTTTATCTAATGGGTCATACTTTTTATACGCCCGCCAAAAGGCGGACGTATTATGTGATGGCGGTTTCCGTCCGTCTGTCCGGTTCTCGTGTCCAGTCTATATCTGGGACAGTTTCCTATCTACAGTTCCAATTTTTGGTGAGTGGATACCCTATGAGGAGACGATGTGTCGCGTACCAAAATGAAGGTCGAGGTCAAAGGTCACTGGCCTTAAAAACCGAAACTCACTGAAGTGTTCGTGTCCGGTCTATATCTGTGAACGTTTTCTATCCACATTTGCAATTTTTTGTGAGTGGATACGCTAGGTGAAGACGATGTGTCGCGTACCAAAAGTTGAGGTCGAGGTCAGAGGTCAAAGGTCAATGTTGCCTAAAATCAGGAAATCATTGATCATTGACAGTTTTCTATCTACAGTTCTAATTTTTGGTGAGTGGATGCCCTAGGGGGGAACGATGTGTTGCATACCAAATGTAGGTCGAGGTCAGAGGTCAAAGGTCATTGTGACTGAAAAATCAGGAAATGATTAATAATTTTTAATTTTTTGTGAGTGGATTCAATAGGGGGAATTCAATAGTGTTGCATACCAAACCATAGGTCAAGGTTGAAGGTCAAAGGTCACTGTGACCCAAAATCAGGAAATTATTAAAAACAACATTTTTTTGTGTCAATAGATACATTCGGGGGACACGATGTGTCACCTACCAAAATGTAGGTCAAGGTCAAAGGTCAAGGTCACTGTGCCCCCAAAATCGTGAAATTGTTAAAAATCATGATTTTTTGTGTCCATTGAGAAATTACGGGGAGCCGTATTGTCATGTATCAAAATTTAGATCCAGGTCAAATAGTCAAGATCACTGTGACCCCAGAATCAGGGTCAAATGTCAGTGTAACCTAAAAATCAGGAAATCATTAAAAAATATAATTTTTTTGTGAGTGGATTCAATAGGGGGAAATGAAGTGCCGCATACCAAAAATTAGGTCAAGGTCGGATTCAATAGGGGGAAATGAAGTGCCGCATACCAAAAATCAGGTCAAGGTCAAAGGTCACTGTGACCCCAACATCAGAAAATTATTAAAAATATTTTTTTTTGTGTCAGATACATTGGGGGGACACGATATGTCGCATGCCAAAATGTAGGTCAAGGTCAAAGGTCAAGGTCACTGTGACCCCAAAATCGT
The DNA here is from genome assembly GCA_036873755.1 of Hanleya hanleyi. Lineage (NCBI taxonomy): Eukaryota > Metazoa > Mollusca > Polyplacophora > Lepidopleurida > Hanleyidae > Hanleya > Hanleya hanleyi. Next base: position 23,818 of record JAVTVY010016102.1, on the reverse strand, counting down.
GAAATTGTTAAAAATCATGATTGTTTTGTGTCCATTGGGAAATTACGGGGAGACAGTTTGTCATGTACCAAAATTTAGGTCAAGGTCAATAGTCAAGGTCACTGTGACCCCAGAATCAAGAAATCTTTAAAAATTAATTTTGTTTTGTGTCAGTAGGGGGACATGATGTGTCATGTACCAAAATGTAGGTCAAGGCCGAACGTCACTGTGACCCCCAAAATCATGAAATTCATAAAAATCTGATTTTTTTGAGTCCATTGATACATTGAGGGAAGACGATGTGTCATGTACCAAAATTTAGGTCAGGTCAAAGGTCAAGGTCAATGTGACCCAAAATCAGGAAATCATCAAAACTAACTTTTTTTTCTGCCAGTAGATACATTAGAAGGACATGATGTGTTACATACCAAAATGTGGGTCAAAGGTCTAGGTCACTGTGACCGAAAAATCAAGAAATCATTAAAAGTCACATTTTCATATGCCTGTCGAGGACGAGGTCGTGTAATGCGACATTGCGTTCGGTCCATTCATCCATTAACACAGTTTTCCAGATGATAGCTCTAGTTTCAAGGTATGATTGGTACCAAACTTTGAATATACCTTACTCGCGTGGGAAAGAGGAGCCATACATTTTGAGATCAATTTGTCAAAGGTCAAGGTCACAGTCCCCCAAAATTGAATCAAGTTTAGCTGACTATATGTGTTAGGTTGCAATATTCAGAGTTCTCTCCCCTACATGTATATGGCATTTGTCTCGCATGTTTGAAACAGCAACATTTAGTTAAACTGTTGTGACATAAAAACCATACATTTACTAATTCAATGGGGAGAGGGGTCCTTCGTGAACTTCATATGTGTTTATTAACTCAAGAACAAAGGTTTACTTCATCACTTTCTTCTTCCTTCATGAAAAATTCTCTCGGCTGAAAGGAATCCATTTGCAGAAAAACTACTATTTTCTTGTGTTTGACTATTGTCGATTTTAGTGTGGGATATGTGAGCTCTCGGCTCTTGCCAAGAGTTAAGCCCATTTTAGTTTATCATTCAATATAAGATGTGATATATGTTACATTCTCAGAAGCACAAAATTTTAGACCTTTCTCTGGATTGCTAGCTACCAATTGGAATCAAGGCTATTAAACAACCTTGAAATTTCGACCAATGTAATTCCAGATATACGGGCGTATATTGAAGCCCCTTGGGCTCTTGTTGTATATTGGAGTGACCCTCGCCTGCTTAAGTCTATCAGGGAAAGTTTTAGTTTGAAAGCTTTTGTTAATTAAATTCGTCATTGTTGGCGCAAGTATATCACATCCTATATTCAAGATTTTGGACGAGATGTTATCAACGCCGGTTGCCGTTTCAGAGCTAATCTCTTTAATGTACTCAGTTGAATTGCTGACTTTTATGGGTTTGAAAAATTTATAGGTATCCGATGTTACCACGTGACCGCCACTAGTAGTAAATAAGGCACCATGCACGACTGTCTGTGAAGAGAGAATATATGTCCTATGTAGTCGGATGGAATGTAGGTTATCCAGGCACTGCTTTGAGTAAGTTTAACATATGTTATGAAATAACTCCCCACCATTACAAAATTGCAAGTAAAGGGAGCAGAACTCCCAACATCCAACATACACATGATTGTAAAGGGGACGGAACTTCTACGTACAAAATTTCAAGCAATAGAAAACTCTTGCGAATGTATAACGCCCTGTAGAACTAAAAACTACATCATGGAGAAACCAGCACAGTACAAACCAACATACCAATCGAAAATTGGTGTAGCTGTAACTCCTCCATTTTCCAAAGCAAACAAACGTGACAGATTAACACAACATAAAGCATTTAGAGGCAGAACTGATTCAGTTTATGTGTTATTCATATAACATACTTCATTTAATTTTTCGGATATATCTTCATCACAATAATTCTTCAACAGTCTTCGTACCCGAGTCCCAAGTCATTATACTGGAGAAGTATTGTCTTCTTCCCTATATCGTTAGGTTTTCCTCATTTTGCCTTTCCAGTTCACAGCAAACACACCATAAAACATGATACACAAGATTGCCATGAATTCACGAACTAACTACAATTAAACAATTTGAAATGCTGAAACAAGAGAATACATGCTTCATATGTTTTGGAGATCATCGCAAGGAAAGATGTCCAGACAGAAAACCTTGTGTCACCTGTAATAAATCAGACCAACACCATCATCATCAAGACGCAGGCACCGGGTTCTACCGTGATAAATACACAGATGTCCTTATATCCCATACAGAAACCTGTCATTCAAGGCAATATGAAGGAGGCCACTGTCTTTTGCGACGGGGGATCAAATACATCTTATATCACATGCAGCTGCAAAACAATTGAAAAGATTCGCTTTGGATGTAACAACAACGGAGAACGTCCAAAAGACATATGATACTTGGCAGTATGAATTATGTCTACGGACACAAAGTAGGAAAAAGTTCGAGGTCACATCATGTTGAATGGACAGAATATCAGGTTCTGTAAAGAAAGAGACGACGGTTAATACAAACTTGGCCAGGACTGTTCACGGTACGAAATGGAAAGCTTCCATTGCTGTAACCCTTACTCTCACCAAGAATTCAAGAACCCAACAATATAGAGGGCATGCATGTTTACCTTTTGAGTACATTGCCTGTAAACAATGATGAAAAGACAAGTCCCTTTCAAATGACCAGCCTCAGTGAAATTTGTGAGCCCATAAAATTCATTGTGAATGCTGCTAGTCTTCACAGCAAGAATACGAAAAACCAGATTTAAACATTTATAGACGGAGAAGAACTCTGCACAGAAACTATACCACTTTGTGGGGGATGTCGCTGCGGCAATTGCCTTACGACTGGACATAGTTATTCATTCAAAGAGGAAAAAGAACTGAGAATGATTCGAGATAACCTGTCACACGATGGCAGAAAATAGTGCTGGGTAACAAGCTTTCCCTGTGTGGTTGACCCAAACAACTACAGTACAACGCTAGCAACAATCAAAAACACTGAGCGCATATTGCAAAATGATTCACAGTGGGCTGAGACCTAAAAGTCACAGATGCAAGACATCATTGATCGTGACGTCGCCAGGAAGTTATATGAGTCCACTTGCAGAGGTGAATATAACATCCACTTCTACACCTGCTCTCATTGTTTTCCATTCCAGTCAAGTCTGAAAAGGGACTTCATTGAACGTATGTCGGGAAAAAGGCCCAGACTGTTACCTGAACAATCTTCTGTCTCTTCTATTAAGATGGAGAGAGCAACAAATTGCAGTAATGGGTTACAGCAAGGAAATGTTCAATTCAGCCCATCTTCAACCGCTGGAGCAACACTGCCATCGATTCTTGTGGCGAGACCTGGAACAAGGTCGAAGCCCAGATACTATGTGATAGAGCAAGTGAACATTGAAGACACCCCAGCTCCTGCAATTAGTTCAGAGGCTATTTATATCACAGTCCACATGTTCTCCAGTCAAAGTCCAAGAGCAATCGACCTCCTCAAGAACTCCAGCTTTATAGATAATCTAATAGACTCATTTTCAAATAAATCAGAAGCAGTTGAACAGTTGCGATCAATTTTGGAAGAAGTGAACAGAACTGTATGCCCCAACTCTTGTTGTTCGCCCGAGGTGGACAACATCTCACCCTGACATAATAGTAGGAGACATGGTCATCGTAGTTGGCAGAAACATACTTCGCGGTGACTACAGTCTGGAACTTCTGCGGAAAGTATTTCCGGGAGATGATGGCAAGGTGCACCAAGTCTCACTGAGGTACAAGAACTACACAGTTGGAGAAAAGATATACTTTTACTCTGGTGCCAAGAATACTACTTTGTCAAAGAGAGTTTAAAGACTGGCCCTTTTGGATCACAGCGACCTTACTCCTCCCGGTCTATTGATTTTATATTGAAAGTAGAACCTACACATTCACTGTGGTTCAGTTTCTAGGGTTCTGTAATATATCCAGCCTGGGGAACTGGAGACACCTGCACTGTTCAATTCGCGAATATCCTCCATCAGTTCACACCAGACAGACGAGTCGGGCTGATACTCTATGTTGAATGAGGCACAGTTCGGTGTTTTAAGACAGTGTGCGACACAGTGTACTTTTGATGCCATCTGGAATGACCGTATAACCATGGAGGATGTCTTCTTACCCTCTATTGCTGTGTACGTGGGGCATGGACTGGGAACTGTTTGAGAGAAATTAAAAGGGTGGATAAATCGAATATAATTGAAATAGCTCCATCCATTATCATCTTCATTTCAATGTTTGATGGGTATATGAAATGCGCAAACATTTAATTGCAAAAGATAAAAAAGGAAAAGAATTCACCGACAATCTATGTGATTTACATCATCATGAAAAACAATTCAATATTAGTACGGATAATTTTTAATTCTTATCCTGTACTTTAATTATGTTAAATAGTTTTTACCGTTCAACTGCACTTGTGGCATGGCTTCTGTCCTTTATACTATTGAAGCAAGCGCCAGATTTATATGATTTGACGCGTTCATCGGCTCTCTGAATAAACCCTTGAAATTTGTAAAAAACTTTCATATAACCACTAGTCGAGACATACCATCTGCAGTCTGTTTTTGAAAGCTTCCGCTAAGTGTCAGATGACGAACTCTGCCAAACTTGCCTTCGAGCGACATTTACATTCAAAATTCCAAATAAATTTGTGGGGAAAGTAACCGGTTCGATATTGTCAACGGACATACAACACATGTATACAACATCGATACGGGTAAATGTGGAAATGACAATCTGTGTTTGATACAGACCTTGGCGTTTCCCCAAACCTTGACTTCGCATAAAGTCAATATGGCGTCCAGAAGGTGAATCTGAATTTTGAGGTATCTGGCATAAACCGGAGCTGGACATGAAAAGCTAGCCACTGTATCGATGGCCGGTTGCTGGAAATGACTGCATAGGCTGGGGTCCTGTAACGTTGTGTCACCAGTCATCACTTTCCGCGATATGGTTATCGAGAAGTTTCTTAATCGTTCAGCTGTAATGTTAAAAACGATATTAATTTAGAACAAGATTTTAATTAAGAAGGTTAACCTTGGAGATCGTCATCTTAACACACGCTTAACAAAATCAGAACTTCTGAGCTATTTCACCAGGGCGTTGAAGCGCTAACCCTATCTGGCCGGGTTGGGGGGGGGGGGGCTGGGCGAAATGCCCCCCCCCTACCAAACTTTCTGCTCTATCTGCGGAAGGACAAAAAATGGAGAACTGAAACTCCGTGACTTTATCGCTTGTCATATTGGGGTCATTTTGAGCCTATTTGCATGACCCCCCGAGCAGAGGATCATGGGTAAATTGAAGATGGCGACCACGTGAGGTACCAGAACAGTGATTTTTTCGTCATATTTCTTCAAAATTTCTGCTTTTCCGCGATGAAAAGTGGACAAAAACTATTTTATTTCACATCACATTAATATTTACTAATTTATCATGCAGTTTTTGTGGAGAAATTGCATAAATAAAAAATTCGATACATCTGACCGAAAAATCGACCAAAAAAATGCGGTTTTTGAAAATGACGTCGATGTGACGTCATCGAAGCGGTTATCTTGGATTTTTTTACATTTTCTGGTCGAGCTTGACCAAAGGGTATGGTGTGGTAAGTTTCAGCCCCCTAGCTCAAGGGGTAGGAAAAAAAATTAGGGGGGCCATTTCGGCCCCCCGCCCCCCATGCCAGGATACGTCCCAAAAAGCCCGGGCCACATAGGATTAAGCTTTGCGTTGGCAAGCGGTGCTACAAGATGACACCTCACACGACGAATTCGGTCCACTGTGAGCCCACCCAGATCCCAAAATGTCTCCCATGGATTTTTCTATGTATCATGCTAACTTTTCAACAAATTTTCTGCACAGGTCGGATTAAATAGCCACCGGCGACTGCTTTTATGTTGTATTACACTCCAATTAAGTTATCCATCTACCGCCCATTCCCAGGAATCCCGGAAACACCCCGCGTATGACCCTTCATATGGGACTACTTTCTGTCCACGGAGGCTTCTTCCCAGAAGTGACCGCATCATCGCCAGACCCAACCGCATTACCGCACAGGAATACACCCCCAGGGGTCATTTCCGGTCCGAGTTATCTTCCCCTAAATGAGCGTGAATTTACGCTTTCTATACTACTCATACTCCAGAAAACGACTTGGATATTCATTTGAATAAAGAATATTGGTCAGCGATAAGATTTTATGTACAGAATATTGCTTTCATTGAAAACAGTTGACCATCCTGTTGGAATCTTGTGTTCTTCTGGTTATTAAATTTTATTGTCATGCATATTTCGAATTGATGCTAACTGTCATACGAAAAACGTCTTTCGTTTATTAACGCGGAAATTCTTGTGTGGATGATGGCTGAATATTGAATGTCGGATCTGATGCCAAAAATACCATTGAGATAGCTTTTGCCTTGGACGAAAAAATATTTAAAAAAACCTAATCATTTTGCTGAACTTCGAGCCTTACTGTTTTACTGAGTCTGCTGGGCCCTGCCACTTTTTTTCACAACCAAATCTATTATCTATAATTTGATGCATATTTTTTTCCTTTGGCGGAGAAATAGAAAAGCCGCAATTGCTGTAGATAAATCTAGGTTATTATTGCCTGATAAATGCCTTGGTAGTATATAAAACCCTTATTCCCGAGTATAGAGGCTGAAGCTGATGACGTCACATCCGGTGACGTTACGAATGACGTCGCTTTCGGAGCAAAGGTCACTTCCGGCGCAAAAGTCAAATTTGGTGAGATCATTTCCGGTGTTAAAAGCCACTTTCGAGTCAAAGGTCACATCCGGGTCAAAGAACAAATATCAAAGGGCATTTCCGGTAATGTCCAGGAACATGTCATTATGCAAAAGTCAACCCATGACGGGTATAAATACGGGGGTTAGTGACATTCATCGCGCGCCATTTATTCCGCCATGTCAGAACTTCTACGAGCCGGCCCTTCCATTACACCCGAGGTGGGGTTACACGTCTTTGAGGATAAAGTCACCATTGTGGAAGACCGGGATGTCTGTTGGTCGGGTTCAGAGTCCACGTCGAAAACGGTTACCCTACATCGTGACGGCTGGACCAAATTTAAACGGGTGTTGTGTGGTGAACTCGATGGTGACCTCTTTTACATCGAGAATAAACCGGGGAACGTTCTTCGCACGTCTGGGACGTACCAGGACCCTACCCGAAACTTCACACTAGACCCTCATCAGTGGCTGGCCTTCGAGGAAGCGGTACCAACTGTTTACACCGGAGGAGCGGTCAGCCTTCCAGTGGGCCTTGTCTCGTGCTATTGACGACGCACTGGCCGAGCCCAATGAGCAAATGATAAACCGCAGCAAGGCTAGAGACTATCCGGTACTCACCTCCCTGACCTACAAAGATGTCCTTGATAAACTTAACACCTGTAGTACACCGTCGGAGGACGACGACGCCATAGATTATCCGGCTAGGCGGAGCCAACGCAGGTTATATACAGCGGTGGTAGAACCCGATGAAACCCTTCAGAAAGGAACATCGACCTCGTTATAAATACACGATACTCTCTCGGTTTATTATGAGTCATCACCATGAAGCGCTAGGCGAAGGTGTGGGACAACTTGTACTACAGTCCCCAATGTCCAGCTGCTTAATGTGCATCGTCTGCCCTCTATCGAGCCGCTAAACCCCACGGGATTCGTCTATCGCAAGTCCGAGATTGACTTAAACAACAAGACACCTACACCTTATATCGAGAAGCCCGCCGCCATTTTCCACCGGACCGGGTCCTTACTGGTGGTATAGATACTCAAAGGCAAGCACATTTGGTCGATACGAGCGCCTTCGTCAAACACAACGATGGGGATCGGTATATCTTGGCGTGCATCGATATCCTGTCGAAATATGCGTGGGTCGTGCCCATCCGCATGCCAAGGGCATCTTCCAGACGGGCCGCAAATCCTTGTATTTGCAAACCGACGAAGGTACGGAATTCCTCAACAGACCGTTCCGACAGTTTCTGAATTACAAGCGTCAGATCCGTCATTCATAATTCAGCCGTCGTCCATTAGAGAATATCCGCGTCCATAATCCAAAGACCTATTCCATATTCCATATAACAGTATTAGCACCAAATTCAAAAAGACAATCATAGTGTACATAAACATAGGCTTGTTTCCTGCAAGAGAGAAGCGGTCAACAGTTTTCAGTGATGCCGGCAAGATATCATGATGTTCTAAAATATCAAATCCGTATCGCTGATCAGTATTCTTAATCCATAATATTCGTTGCAAAGTCGTCATCCAAAGAATGATGTATCTCAGTCACGCTTTGATTGTGACTGTTCATATGAGTACCATGAGGATCTTCCATGAGTACCATGAGTAAGCCAAGAAGGTGTTCTTCTTCACACAAACAACGAGGCCAAGGCTTCGGTCGTTGAACAGTTCAACAGAACAATCATAGGCCGCATGTATAAGCACTTCACGGCTAAGAATACACCAAAGTACATCGGCTTCCTTCCGAAACTTGTGGCTGGTTAGATTCGGGCCTATCACCGGAGTATTCAGAGAGCACCCATCACCGTTACCGAATGCAACGAAGCCGAAGTCCGGCATATCTTGTACCCCATGTAATCCCAACAGCGGTCGAAGAAGGTGCTCAAAATCTTGGACACTGTCCGGATCAGTAAAATCAAGGGCAGGTTCGAGAATAGTTATCTCTCCAACTGGAGCGATGAACACTTCCTGATCAAACGCCGCATGACCCGACAACAAGGGGAGCCTTGTGGATTATGGACGCGGATATTCTCTAATGGACGACGGCTGAATTATGAATGACGGATCTGACGCTTGTTATTTGTAATGGGCGTGTTACGAACAAGAATTACAGCCAATGGTGAAAACAACGCAAGACTACTACACTGCATAACGCAACCTAAAAACCTAGCGACGCCGAGGCAAGATGGTGCACTTTGTGTAATGGTAAGGCTTACAACACATATAAGGGAAGTGGGAAGAGGTGCCGACATACTTACAGAGCCACATGACTTCACAGTATAGTCTTCTGGTTAACCTATTCTAAAGCACATATCAAGAATCTAACGATTCGTGATATGTGTTGCAGCTCAGGTACGCTTTTATTGTACCTCAATGTGGTAACTTGGGTGACATGACCACACGGCCCCTAGCACCGGCATAAGCGGTATTAGATACAAATCTAGACAGCTATGATGGAAATGCTCTGACAACTTGTATATTTGTAATTGGTGAACTGGTTCAGTTCGTTCAATTCCTGGATCGCGGCCAACCAGATGAAACGGCTATAAATCTAGGAATCATCGTCGGTAACATTCATTCCACGCTCGACCATGAACACAGTGCTATGGACAAAGCGTCTCTGAACACAGCACAAAGTACAAGTGGGCTTCGTAGTGACATTGTTAACCCTGCTAGTTTAACGACGTAGGCTCCTTCAGTACTCTTCTCATCCCACCTAGGACAGCACCCGAGCGTGCCAGGCAAACAAGTCTACACGTGAATTCCCGCATGTGTCAACAACAGTACCAACGTTCGACGCACCGACGACCTCGGTTCACTCATTTCAAATTTACAAGAGCGTGTTACCACGATAGCGGATACACCGATAGCAACACCCCTTCACCTGCCTCATTGCGGGGCCGACGGGCTCAGACAAGACGCATTTCGTTCAGAAATTCGTTCAACACTCCAACAGCATGATTACCCCACCCATTGCCCGGGTCGTGTGGTGTTACGGAGAATGGCAAGCGGCGTATACAGCAATGCCCCGTATCACGTTCGTGAAAGGCCTACCCAACCTGGCCGATTTGGAACGGGACACTCTGGTGGTGGTTGTTGATCTCATGGCAGAGGCGGATGCGAGGGGCACCCAGCGAACGTGCCACTGAATCCGACTCAGAAGGCGAAATTGATCAAGCATAATACAGGTCTCTACACTGGTCGTGAAACCTCTGTGCTAGGTCCAATACTCGGTGGACCCTTCGCTGGGCCCACGCCTGCTTCAAAGCCTACACTCTCCGTATTCCATCCCATCTACTGTGAAGGCGATGAACACACTCGATCACGAGATGCAACAGATTCTACAACCTGGGTTAAGCGATAGTGAGAAAGTACAACAGAACAAGCAGATGCGTCAACGGTACATCACGTTCATAGAACAATACAAGGCCCCTGAACCAAGTCTAGCGTCAATCGACCAGCCAGCACAACGCGTACTGCCAGCAGCACTTGTCCCACAGCCGCTATTACAAGGTGTACCACCCACAGCCCCACAGTGGGTCGAAGGCGAAGTCTTACAGAGTGTACCCGCATAGTTCAAGAAACAAGCTGGCCTGGTATTACAGCGAGTGAAAGACAATCCGAACACGACCTAGAATGATAATGGCGAACTACTGGTACAGAACCAGGTGATCTCCGGTACCCACATGGCTGATTTAGTGAATGACTTGATGCGTCACGGCAGGTCACACACCGATCCTCAAGGATGGGTGTTTGCCCGAGGTTTGAAAGACGTCCTTGTACTACAAGAATCGATGTGAAATCCCCAGCGCTGGACTAGGATACAGCGTGACAAAGAACAGCTATCTCTTGTACGCGCCCCGCAACTCACAACGACAGACTCGTCCCCCACGGACTAGAGCAGCTGTGTGGGAACCGAAGTCACCCTTCCCCCCAAAACACCACAACGAATAAGCTCCTTACGGATACCTTTAACACCGTTTAAAACACAACCCCTGGTCAAGACACCCCATCTCTCCAGAGCCTTGACACGTAGCAAGAAACAACGACGATCACAACCGTGAACAAGCCCCCAAGGCCTGGGAATACTATTAAATCCATCAACGACAGCATGAAAGCTCAGTCGTCATGTTTTACTTCACACTACCCAGTAATAGCTCGGCTGCGGTATGGCTTTTCCCATTATGTCACGCAGCTGCCACATCGCTTCCATCTCCACAGACGATGGGAGTGTGGCCCAGTGGATATCCAGTAACCGTACATGTACAACTTGCAAGATGATATGGTGCGGTACGAAGTCCTGTACGAAGGCAACTATAAATTACAACGCATATAAGGGAAGTGGAAAGAGGTGCAAACATACTGACAGAGCCACATGACTTCACAGTAGAGTCTTCTGGTTAACCTATTCTAAAGCACATACCAAGAATCTAACGATTCACGCTTCTCGAAGGCCAGTACCATACATCCAAAATATTCATTCAACCTCATCAAGAGCTCGAGCACGGGAGGAATCAATATCTGCTCGTTTGCGAATATGATCCACATGAAGTACCACGAGTGAAACCACATTTTCCTGATCATCTTCCAGATCATTGTGACCGTACGTTTCAGCAAGACTCGACCAACACGTACCCCTATCGAACCTACATCGAAACGCTGTTGTCGTATGGGCCTGAGGCTAACAAATCTCAGTTGAAAGCCCCCTCATTCAACCGGGACACGCCCGAGCACAAGCGTATGGAGAACGACAATACGGTGTCCCCGACCTTCGCCTGGATGGTCACTGATGTAGACGGTCACACAGCTCGCCATAAGATCATCGTGCAAGAGGCAGTCCTGTATGTGCGCAAAGTGAAACCGAATCCAACCGTCAGATTGGGACATTTGGTCTTTGATATATGTTGGCATTTGTGGGAAGTTGATGCTTGGTCGACAGCGGGCCTTAGAAACTAGGCTTTTGTGTTAAATGCCGTCATATTCATCTGAGGACGATACAGCTCACCAATTCCCAGTGGACGAGTTGTCACAGTGACACAGGTCACCAATTACCAATATGCGAGTTGTCAGAGCATTTCCATCACAGCTCTCTAGATTTGTATCTAATACCGATTATGCCGGTGCTCAGGGTCGTGTGGTCATATCATCGAAGTTGCCACACGAACAGGTACAATAAAAGCGTACCTGAGATACAACACATATCACGAATCGTTAGATTCTTGGTATGTGCTTTAGAATAGGTTAACCAGGAGACTATACTGTGAAGTCGTCTGGCTCTGTCAGTATGTCGAAACCACTTCCCACTTCCCTTATATGCGTTGTAGATTCTTCTGGTGGACGTTTCGTCCCCGAGGTCCGCCCCCTGTACAGACCTTTTGGTCTTTCATATATGTTGGCCTTGTGGAAAGTTCATGCGGGGTCGACATCGGGCCTTACAGACTATTCTTTTGTGTTGAATGCCGTCATTTTCATCTGACGGCGATACAGCCATCCAATACCCAGTGTACGAGTTGTCACAGGGACGCAGCTCACCAAATACCAATATAAGAGTTGTCAGAGCATTTAGATCATAGTTCTCTAGATTTTTATCTAATACCGCCTATGCCGGTGCTAGGGGCCGTGTGGTCATGTCACCCAAGTTGCCACATGAACAGGTACAATAAAAGCGTACCTGAGATACAACACATATCACGAATCGTTAAACTCTTGGTATGTGCTTTAGAATAGGTTAACCAGAAAACTATACTGTGAAGTCATGTTGCTCTGTCAGTATGTCGGCACCTCTTCCCACTTCCCTTATATGCGTTGTAATTTTTACCTTTATATGGCGAGATTCTGCTGGTGGACGTTTCGTCCCCGAGGCCTGCCCCTGCACAGACCTTTTCGTCTTTGATAGATGTTGGCATTGTGGGAAGTTCATGCTGGGTCGACATCGGGCCTTACAGGCTTCTTTTGTGTTAAATGCCGTCATTTTCATCTGACGGCGATACAGCTCACCAATACCCAGTGTACCAGTTGTCACAGGGACGCAGCTCACCAATTACCAATATACGAGTTATCAGAGCATTTCCATCATAGCTCTCTAGATTTGTATCTGATACCGCTTATGCCGGTGCTAGGGGCCGTGTGGTCATGTCACCCAAGTTGCCACATGAACAGGTACAATAAAAGCGTACCTGAGATACAACACATCACGAATCGTTAGATCCTTGGTATGTGCTTTAGAATAGGTTAACCAAAAGACTATACTGTGAAGTCATGTGGCTCTGTCAGTATGTCGGCTACTCTTCTCATTTCCTTATATGCGTTGTAAATTTTACCTTTATATGGCGAGATTCTGCTGGTGGACGTTTCGCCCCCGAGGTCGCCCCCTGTACAGACCTTTTGGTCTTTGATATATGCTGGCATTGTGGGAAGTGGATGCTGGGTCGACATCGGGCCTTACAAACTATTCTTTTGTGTTAAATGCCGTCATTTTCATCTGACGGCGATACAGGTCACCAATACCCAGTGTACGAGTTGTCAAAGCGACACAGCTCACCAATTATCAATATATCAGTTGTCAGAGCATTTCCATAATAGCTCTCTAGATTTGTATCTAATACCGCTTATGACGGTGCCAGGGGTCATGTGGTCGTGTTATCCAAGTTGCCACATGAACAGGTACAATAAAAGCGTACCTGAGATACAACACATATCACGAATCGTTAGATTCTTGGTATGTGCTTTAGAATAGATTAACCAGAAGACCATACTGTGAAGTCATGTGGCTCTGTCAGTATGTCGACACCTCTTCCCACTTCCCTTATATGCGTTTTAATTAGAATAGGTTAATCGGAGACTATACTGTGAAGCCATATGACTCTGTCAGTATAGTCACTTCCCTTATATGTGTTGTAATCGCAAATCCTCGGAGAAAAACCCCCAGTCCAGTACCCTATCCGACGTGTGCAAACCGAAGTGTTCTATTTGGCAGCTGGGAATATAAGCGTCAACAAATAAAACCTGTTCTTGTGGGAACTCCCGAAATGATTGATTCTGCATGTGGAGGGATAGCAGGCCCCAGACACGACCTTAACACCGACCGCTGGACACGAGAATTTCATTCGGGCCTATCAGAACCTGTTTTCAGGGTAGGATCACATCAACCAGGATGAAGGGAATATGATCAGTCGAGAGGACTACGCTAACGGATACACGTTGTTCGATTTCGATCTGACCCCACCTTGGAGAGAGACCATTAGTTGACCCTCGCCAAGCTAGGCAACTTACAGTTGGAAACCCACTTTTCACGAGCCTTCAGAAGCACAATCAATGTGTTTGCTACCCGGAGTTAGACAATATCATTCAAGTGGACAAGACGAGCAACGTCCTGTGTGACTTTGCCATCTAACATGGATACAGATCAGATTACCACCGTGCTGGAGAACGACCCATGGACATGTACAGCATTTTTAGGGGCGTTCTCCCGAGACGTGTTTCCGCTAGATCGTGTTTATCCTGCCGCATACGTGCTCAACATAGACCCAATGGAACGTCCCGGTCAACTTTGGGTGGACGTGTACTTGACAGAACAGCAGGGCGAATACTTTGGCCCGTAGGGTCTGCCACCCCTCCATCCCGATTTAATATTCTTCAAGGACGAAGGCACAGACACGTGGTGTTGAAACATTCAAACGTTGCTAGGTCTGAGCATTAGCGTGTGCGGACAGTACTGCCTGTTTTATCTCTACCACCGTTGCCGGTGATGGACCCTACCCACTATCGTACAGATGTTTGACGAGTACCCCAAGGCCGAGGACCGAGATGTGCTGGTGTATGACTGGGCCGAAGACCATTTCAATATACAAGCCTCGTTCTGGGCTTAAAGTATAGCTGTGGCACTTGTGTAAGACTATGATATATTCAACGATGTGAACAACAAAATGTAGCAGTGTTCCTCCAACAATTCGCTCGTATTCTGTCTGAGAGGATCCAAAGGCAGCTTTCCACAGTGGGAGAGAAATCTACACTGCCTCTTTTGACGTCAGAGATGACGTTAAGGACGTCATACCTCGAGCGTCCTGCGCCGTCTGTGGAACGTTGAGGCAATGCGGAGAAGGAACAGTTTCGTAACAATGTTGCTTTGTGACGTGGTTGATCGTTCCATAATAACGTTGAAATTGTTAAAGTTAAAGTCGTAAAACAAGAAGCTTGGTATAAATTCTATAATTTGGAGGTTTATATTGGCTATGACGTAAAATTGCAAAAGTACCACTGTTACAATTTAAGTTCTCACGTGGTTGTTCTCACGTTGACGTTATTGTTCACTGAATAAAAAAAATGAGATCTCAAACACCATGTCTTGTGATTTTTTTTAACAACCCAAGAATTTAATAGTGCTGATAGTAGGAAGTAATACAATAACATGCTGGGCAATGATGTATGTAACATATTTACAAGGAGCATTGCGAAGTTGTAATGGTCACATTAAGAAGACTAATCGGAATCCTTTGTGGTTCCACTGGCAATGGTTTTACCCTGAAGCACCTCGATGTACAAGGATTTGTTAATGTTGGAGTCACGTCGACTCACCCCCTTGCAACTGAACTTGTTGGTGTTGTCCTCGCCGTAACATTAGTATGTTTTCGAGCAAAGGGCGATCATGACCTCACCCGTTCACTGGAGTTTAACGAGGCCGGGCGTCCTTTCATCGTAGTCGTAGTGGTCTTTTCTCGGCAACCATCTATCTCGTTCGGCTTCATAGCGTTCTCGCAGTTCGGGTTTGACCAAGACTCCCATTCTTTATTAGCGACTGCCATGTACGCGGAGTCGGTGTCAAGCATCCGCAACTTAGCATACTGGTACACCATGCACCTGATATGGAGGGTCGGGTTATATGTGAAGGTCGTTTTGGCGGAGGTGATTTCGTAGGTGGTGTCATCAATGGGATCCATCTGTCGGAACAGGGATGAGTTGATGCGCCATCGGGCTTGCTTCTCATAATAGATATGCATGTTCTCGTGGCGGTCCTGATTGGTCACGGTTTTCTCATACGATGCATTGCCTATTAGTTTCATGCATTCTTCGGTGATAGACACGGCTGGTTTCCAAGCCGCGGTTCATATACCAACGTAGTAAAGGAGTACCCAGCTGGATCTTCTCGTCAAACATGCTGCCGATCAACACACGCCGCGGTCGTTTTATGTAGTTGTGGGCTTCAGCGTATGCGCGCATGTGATCCCCGATGTCATCTCGACTCACCTCGGTTGTCACATTCAACGAACCCGAAGAGCTGATTGTTATGGATGGCATCGATAATTTGGGGGGTGGTCCGGATCCTATGGTGATTAATGGTCTTTTTTGGGTGCTGGTGATGAACTGTCCCAACCCGGGGTCTTTCATAGCGTGAAACTCGCACTACCACACCTCGTGGTAATCTTACCCCAAACCCATGATGTAGTCACGGTTCTGTTGTACCTCCTCTCGTAGGGCCTGAGGGCCGAGTCCTCGTCCTTCAGTGTAACGGTGATGGCCGTGGGCGTCGATCGTGAGGTCACACACATGTCCGTGCCAACAGCACAAATGACACGGTCGGTCATTGATTGATGAGGGTAAAGCCAAGCTTCTTGGTGCTTTGTTGGCTTGATGGCAGGTGGTGATGCCGAGGGAGTGCCCGACCAAATCGATCCAGTGTTGTGTCAGACGGGCACGGTACCGTATTGCCTTGAAATGACCATCTTCCGGGAGCCACCAGGTGTGATACTCAGCCGGCATCGGTTTCGCCATACAGGAGAGGTACAGGGCGTTAGCGTCGAATCCAATGATCTTATCGCACAGTTTTCCACCTCGAATGTGTGTCCGACCTTGTTCATGGTAGCGGTGAAATGTAGGACGCGGGTCACCCACGATGTTCTGTTTCAGGTACGTGTGCATGTCGGTGTCCTTTTGGTCAATGCGAGAGAAGAACGTGGGCAGATCGTGAAACGGATACCTCAGCCTGAGTACGGGTAGGCTGACACTCTCCTTAAACATATCCACTCCTATACCCTGATAGAATCGGAACATCTTCTCGGCCGCTTCGAGGAAAGGCACGAAGGTTGTACCACAACAGAAAATCTCGGATAGTCCGCATGCCTTTACGGATCCATACGTCCTGGGATCCGGTGTACGTCATCTCGGGCAACGCCTCCTCTGCCTAACCGCAAATTCCGTTTTTGTGGCTACACTCTCTTTAGAGAAATGTAGCCACATTTTGAAAATGCGGTTACATTTCTCTATAGAAACTGTAGCCACATGCAATTGGAAACATTTCGTTGTCTTAATAAGCTGCTGAAAGAGTCGACAGAATAATTAGAAGCCAAATTCAAACTTTTTTTTATAAATATCGAAAATCATCGTATGGACACAAACGTGGAGTTACTCGCGATCGTTCAGTTCAAAACAGGAACTTACCTCGGCATGTGCACTGCACTCGATGAGTACATGAGTAGTATACAAGGCGTAAATTGATAGAATAGCGCATCACTGCGCATGCGCAGAACCTTTGGTGACGTCACAATTGGGCGTGTGCGCATGCGTGTGTGTGTGGATGGTGGGTGCTGGGTACAAGATGGCGGCATGTGTGTGGATGGTGGGTGCTGGGTACAAGATGGCGGCCTGTGGATGGTGGGTGCTGGGTACAAGATGGCGGCCTGTGGATGGTGGGTGCTGGGTACAAGATGGCGGCCTGTGGATGGTGGGTGCTGGGTACAAGATGGCGGCGTGTGGATGGTGGGTGCTGGGTACAAGATGGCGGCGTGTGGATGGTGGGTGCTGGGTACAAGATGGCGGCGTGTGGATGGTGGGTGCTGGGTACAAGATGGCGGCGTGTGGATGGTGGGTGCTGGGTACAAGATGGCGGCGTGTGGATGGTGGGTGCTGGGTACAAGATGGCGGCGTGTGTGGATGGTGGGTGCTGGGTACAAGATGGCGGCGTGTGTGGATGGTGGGTGCTGGGTACAAGATGGCGGCGTGTGTGGATGGTGGGTGCTGGGTACAAGATGGCGGCGTGTGTGGATGGTGGGTGCTGGGTACAAGATGGCGGCGTGTGTGGATGGTGGGTGCTGGGTACAAGATGGCGGCGTGTGTGGATGGTGGGTGCTGGGTACAAGATGGCGGCGTGTGGGTGGATGGTGGGTGATGGGTACAAGATGGCGGATTGTAGAAAAACGTATAAAAGGAGTCGATTTTTAGGGTAGGGGTGTATTCAATTTGACTTACCTGACCTGTCTGCCTGCCTGCCTGCCTGCTTGCCTATCCGCTTGTATGAGACGAAAGCATGAGACGTGGAGAAGATTTTCCCTGGGACCCAGCAGCACCTCCGGTTGAAGTCTTGCCTGAAGACGAGCGTGTCAGGGACATTTATCAACGTCACTGGGCGACCATACGCCATTGTTTTCACCGTGACCGTCGTCTATTGGACTTGTATAAATTTCGGCTGCAGGACCTCACGTATCTGTCTACCTATGCCGAGAACATTTTCAGAGATCAGGTGACAGCGTTCAAGTTGAATATGGCATTCGGGTACATTTTACGGCACAAGGCGACGGACCAGCTGCGGTATTATTATCCCAGCAATAATACCTATGTGTTTGATCAGCCGTTCACGGTGACGGATGCGATTTCTCTGGAGCCACTCATCGACCAATTGACTACGTTGGATCCATTGGAATGGGCTCGGTTGCAACGCCCCAATACCCAATGGCTGGTGGAAATGGTGACCAACGTCACATTTTTCGTCACGAAAATGAGAGATCATCCTATCGGTGCTCCTGTACTACTACCCCCTTGGTTGCTTCATCGACACGGCCTGTATGCATTAACAGCAGGGAAAAAGGGGCCCTACAAAGACCGGAAATATCTGTTTCGGTGTTTGGCCGTGCATGTGGACGAGTGTGACCCCCAGTGTTGTGACACAGTGGCCGATGACTATTGGGAACAGTATTTACAGGCGCAAGACATTGACCCGCGGCACTTCCGTGGAGTGCCTTTTAAGAATTTGGATGACGTGGAAACACTGTTCGACATTAATATCTTTGTCTATCGATTACGATGCGAGGACGATACATTTGTGGCTGAATTGGTTCGGCGATCAACAGAACGGTATGCTGCTACCATGAAAGTCAATGTGTTCGACGACAATGGCGTGAGTCATTTTTCGCTGATCTCCAATATGAGCCAGTACGCTCAGTCTTTCAGTTGTGCCCAATGCCATCGGGTGTTTCATCGCTCCACCGACTTACATCGCCACATGACAACAGTGTCAAGCGAGTATATCCGGGTGGAGTGTATCATAATACGCCTACTATTTTCCAGGAACTGGCCGATGAGGGTGTGATGATACCGGAAGAGGACCGTTATTTTCCCTACCGGGCGTGTTACGATTTTGAGGCCCTGTTGGAGCCCATGGACATGTTTTCAGCAAAAACGCAGTGGACGCAGCGCCATATTCCTCTGAGTGTCAGTATTTCCAGCAACGTACCTGGCTATGACGCTGCTCCGGTGTGTTTCGTGTCCACGGGGGACTCCCATGAGTTGATTACCCGCATGATGGAGTATTTAGAGCAAGTCAGTGCGGCTAGTACGGAATTGTTGGTGGCCAAGTTTCAGGACGTACTGGACCAACTGGACGACCGCATTCCTGTACCCGGTGTATCGTTCAGCGACGATGAAGAGTCCGAGTCCGAGTCCGAGTCCGAGTCCGAGTCCCTGCAGTCGCAGCCTCTGCAGTCGCAGGATGTACCTTTACCGAAACCGTATGCGGAGAAATTGAAAGTGCGCTTCCTACAATACCTAGGCCAGTTACCGGTGCTCGGCTTCAACTCGGGACGCTATGATTTGAACATGGTGAAAGAATTTCTCTACCCTTACTTGGCCCAGGCGAATACCCTCAAGTCCGTGATCAAGAAGATCAATAATCATATGGCCCTCACTACCACATCACTGCATTTCCTGGATGTACGGAACTACTTAGCTCCTAATTGTAGCTATGATCAGTGGGTCAAGGCCTATAACTGTGCACAAACCAAAGGGAGGTTCCCTTACACGTATATATCATCGCTCGACCGTTTGCAGGAAACACAGTTGCCACCCCGGCACGCCTTCTTTGATGATTTGAAGCAAGTGGAATGTCCGGAAGACACGTACCGGGAACTACAGCAGGTATGGAACGATGAACATATGCAGACCTTGCGAGATTTCCTGATATGGTATAATAACCTAGATGTGGTTCCTTTCCTGGAAGCGGCCGAGAAAATGGTGCAACTCTTTCGTCGCCAAATGCACGTCGACATCTTCAAGGAGTGCTTGAGTTTACCGGGTCTAGCGCTTCGCCATCTTTTTCAAGAGTGTGCTACGTACTTCTCGCTGATACAGCAAAAAGATGCAGATATGCATGATTGTCTAAAGCAGAACATTGTGGGCGGACCTAGCCTTATTTTTCACCGTTATCACGAGAAGGATGTCACGACTCTGCCCAGTGGGAAACCCTGTGCCAAAATCATTGGATTTGACGCCAATGCCCTCTACCTGTGGTCGCTCGCTCAACCCATGCCCAGCGGGCATTATACGCGTTGGTGGGCAGACGGTCAACATTTCACACCTCAACGTACGCCACACAAACATCTCGCCGACCAGTGGTTGGACTGGGAAGCCTATCGACGGGGAATTTATATACGACACCAGACCAACGCCACAGAGAAGCGTATAGGAGATCGCCGACTCCCCGTCGATGGGTTTGCCCTTGTACAAGGAACACCGACCGTTTTCCAGTTTTATGGCTGTTACTGGCACGGCCACGAATGCCATTTCAGCGCTGGACGCTTCAACGAGCGACGTGAAAAAACACCGCAAGAATTACGCGAAGAAGTGGTGGCGAACGGAGATTATGTGAAAGAGAGAGGATACCATCTGATTGAAATGTGGGAGTGTGAATTTCACACGATGTGCCAGGCCCTGCCCCATTTACGACGTTTCCTAAAAGAGCGTGAGTACCCCTTGAGTCGTCGGCGACTGCTGAGTCTGCCACAGATGTTGGACGCCATTCGATGTTCTACGGCTTTGTGGAATGCGACCTCCATGTTCCCGACACTCTCAAGCCTCTCTTCGCGCAGTGCCCTCCCATCTTTAAGAACACGCTGGTGGGTCGGGCGGATATTGGGGACACCATGAGGACCTATGCGGAGCAACACGAGTGTTTGCCTCAACCTCGACGGATGTTGATTGGTAGTATGTGGGCCGAGAAAATCTTGCTGGGCACCCCCTTACTGCAGTGGTACATGAACCACGGTTTGGAAATTACTCAAATATATCAAGTGATACAGTACGTACCCGAGGCTTGTTTTGCGGAGAATGCCGACATCGTGACGTCGGCCCGTCGTCAAGGTGATGAATACCCGAGTCAGGCCATCATCGCTGAATCTTGGAAGCTCACTGGCAATGGTTATTACGGAAAAACGGTAACGAACCAGGATAAGCACGTCAACGTGAACATTTGTACTACTGCCCAAGCCCGCAAAAAAGTGAATTCTCCTCTGTTTCGATCCGTGGAGGTCATCGATGACGACACCTATGAAGTCACTTCAGCCAAGAAGACTATCCGGTACAACTTACCCTTGCAGATTGGATGTATGGTATACCAGGTGGCCAAGTTGAGGATGCTGCAGTTTCTCTATGACTTCATGGGTGTCTATTTTAATCCATCAGACTGGCAACTCATGGAGATGGATACGGACTCGGCCTACATGGCCGTCTCTAATGCGGATTGGGAGTCCCTGGTGAAACCGGAGTTACGGGCCCAGTATGAAGAGGAACGGGACCAGTGGCTACCTCGACGTGACCATTACCAGTACGATAAGCGTACGCCGGGCCTGTTCAAGCTGGAGTGGAGTGGGGATGCTATGATTGCGCTCTCCTCCAAGACGTATTACTGTTACGGAGGAGACGAAGACGAAAATAAGTTTAGTTGTAAAGGCGTCAACCGACGTGACCCTGCCATCGACAAAGCTCTCTACCTGGGCGTGTTGCAAAGCCAGGCCAGTGCGAGTGGCACTAACAGAGGATTCCGGGTCGTCGACCACCAGATGCGCACCTATATCCAGCAACGAGACGCCTTTACTTTCTTTTATCCCAAACGAAAAGTGTTGGCCGACGGTGTGAGCACCACTTACTTGGACTTGTAAAAAACAATGTCGAACTATAACTGTTGATACACGAGTTATAAAACTGTAAAAGTCAGGATGGCCGAGTGGTCTAAGGCGCCGGTGCGTAAGTGCTGGTCGGCGATTGCTGTCGTAGGTTCGAATCCTACTCCTGACAGAACTTTTTTTTGTACCTTATACATACCACTACTATTCTATGTGTACATACCCCTACTATTTGTACCCTGTATTCTATTTGTACCTATTCAGTAACCCATTCTTGTTGACTTAAATAAAAAGAGAAAGTCAAATCATTTTTTGTGTGTTTTTTCATCAATTTATTCAACAACATCAATGAACGTCAGAACAACAACGTCATAACAATATAACGTGATAATAATAAACAAGTGGCCTGCGCGCGCAGTACATTTTTAAGTTAACCAGAGAAATGGAGCATGCACATTAAAACGAGAGGCCGTCCAGTCATAGTCGAAGACATCACGGTCTTCGGCTTGACAATAATCATCAAACATATGTACAATGGTGGGCATAGAATGTCCTCTACTCCGGTGAGTGAGATAAAACACACAGTACTGTCCGCACACACTACTCAAGGGTCCTTGTAATCTTTGAGTATTCCAACGCCACTGTAGTAGAGACGTCCATGAATTTCACCAAATCGGCATGTAGGGGTGCAAGTCCGTAGGAATCAAAGTATTCGCCTTGGCCTAGGGTGTCCACGTACACAGCTATCCAATGTTCACCGGGTCGACTCCTCGTGTCTGTATTCAGGATGTAGGCTGCTGGGGTAGTGGAGTGGGTGGGAAACACATTGCGTGGAAACACACCTCGAAAGGGGATCTTCGCATCTCGCTGGAGTATGCTCATCAGCTGCTCTGTATCCATGACTCTTAGCTGGCGTAGTCACACAGCACGTTTCTTTGCTGATCCACGCTGATGACGTTATCAAACTCGGCGTAGCAAATCATGTTAATGGTGTTGACTAGAGGGGTGGCGAAACGCAGTTCCAACCGTAGGTTTCCTTTCTTGAGCAAAGCCAGTTGATGATCGTGTTCCAAGGTGGGGGTGAGGTCAAAGGCGAACAATGTGTACCCATGGCTAAAGTCTTCTCGACTGATGGTATTGCCTTCGTCCTGGTTGTTTTGTCCTGTGGCTGTAAACAGGTTCAGGTAGGTCCGCACATAGTTTCCGCTAGTAAAGTCCGGTTGTAATGGACGGGCTGGAATTTGATGGCCGGCCACGTGCAGTGCCACAAAGTTAATGTTGAAATGTTCAAATTTGAACGGATTCTCAGCCCAATTTCCATTGAATGCGGTGTTGGTCACACACGCCAGGGTAAGACGTTTAGGCAGATCCCCTAGAAATAAATTTTCACGGTTGGCCATCATCGTACCTGTTGGCACAGAGAACACCTTGGTCTGTACGCGTCGGATGGGGTACAGGGCTGTTTTTTTCGATAAGGCTTCCATGTGACTCAGCAACACGCCCTGTTGCAAATCTACCGTACGGACAAACAGGGCTGCATCTTCAATGACGATCTTGTAATGGATATCCCCCTCTCCACCGGCCATTAAGGCGAACGCGGGTAAGGACCGGATCAACTTGATCTTGATGGATACACCGTTCATCATGTAGCGGTCTTGCAGGAACAGATCGGCGTGCAGTCGTCCCATCATATCGATGGACTTGCTTTCGGCTGTCATTCTTTTGCGTGTGACGAACCCATTATTGCCACCGGTTATGTTGTCCAGGTATCCGGGTTTATCCCTGAAGTACATCGCAGCTTGTAAGTGTGATTGTTTGGCATCACTACCGTACGA
>JAVTVY010016101.1:0-69235 GCA_036873755.1 Hanleya hanleyi | reverse complement strand
CTATACTACTGCGGTAATGTATCTCTTCATAGAAACGGCGTTACGGCGTTTGGCAGTGTCAACCAGTGTTAGGAAGGAATGTATGTCAAGTCGAGTGTCAAAGCGGTGTTAGGGAGGAATGTACATGAAGTCGAGTGTCAACCAGTGTTAGGGAGGAATGTGTGTCAAGTCGAGTGTCAAAGCGGTGTTAGGGAGGAATGTACGTCAAGTCTAATGTCAAAGCGGTGTTAGGGAGGAATGCGCGTGAATTCGAGTGTCAACCAGTGTTAGGGAGGAATGTATGTGAAGTCGAGTGGCAAAGCGGTGTTAGGGAGGAATGTACGTGAAGTCGAGTGTCAAAGCGGTGTTAGGGAGGAACGTATTTGAAGTCGAATGTCAAAGAGGTGTTAGGGAGGAATGTATGTGAAGTCGACTGTCAAAGCAGTGTTAGGGAGGAATGTATGTGAAGTCGAGTGTCAAAGCGGTGTTAGGGAGGAATGTATGTCAGGTCGAGTGTCAAAGCGGGATTAGGACTTAGGGTTAGGTATGCTTCATAACTATCAGGTTTAGGGTCAGTTCAGCTATAGAAGTCAGATAATTTTTCCACCAAAGCGTAACTAGGGTAATGTCGAAGCTGGGTGTTAGGCATGAGTGTGCTTGAAGTTGACTTTCAAAGCACTGTTAGGAAGGAATATATCTGAAGTGCAGTGTCAAAGCGGTATTAGGGAAAAATGTACGTGCAATCGAGTGTCAAAGCTGTATTAGGGAGGAATGTATGTTTAGGGGAGTGTCAAAGCCGTGTCACGGAATGTATGTCAAGTCGAATGTCAAATTGTTGTTAGGGAGGAATGTACGTGGAGTCAAGTGTCAAAGCGGTGTTAGGGAGGAATGTATGTGAAGTCGAGTGTCAAAGCGATGTTAGGGAGGAATGTACGTCAAGTCAAGTGTCAAAGCGGTGTTAGGGAGGAATGTACGTCAAATCGAGTGTCAAAGCGGTGTTAGGGAGGAATGTACGTGAAGTCGAGTGTCAACCAGTGTTAGGGAGGAATGTATGTCACGTCGAGTGGCAAAGCGGTGTTAGGGAGGAATGTATGTGAAATCGAGTGTCAAAGTGGTGTTAGGGAGGAACGTATTTGAAGTTGAATGTCAAAGCGGTGTTAGGGAGGAATGTATGTGAAGTTGACTGTCAAAGCGGTGTTAGGGAGGAATGTATGTGAAGTCGAGTGTCAAAGCGGTGTTAGGGAGGAATGTATGTAGTGTCAAAGCGGTGTTAGGGAGGAATGTACGTGAAGTCGAGTGTCAACCAGTGTTAGGGAGGAATGTATGTCAAGTCGAGTGGCAAAGCGGTGTTAGGGAGGAATGTATGTGAAGTCGAGTGTCAAAGTGGTGTTAGGGAGGAATGTATTTGAAGTTGAATGTCAAAGCGGTGTTAGGGAGGAATGTATGTGAAATTGACTGTCAAAGCGGTGTTAGGGATGAATGTATGTGAAGTCGAGTGTCAAAGCGGTGTTAGGGAGGAATGTATGTAATGTTGAGTGTCAAAGCGGTATTAGGGCTTAGGGTTAGGTATGCTTCATAACTATCAGGTTTAGGGTCATTTCAGCTATAGAAGTCAGATAATTTCTCCACCAAAGCGTAACTAGGGTAATGTCGAAGCTGGGCGTTCAGCATGAGTGTGCTTGAAATTGACTTTCAAAGCACTGTTAGGAAGGAATATATCTGAATTGCAGTGTCAAAGCGGTATTAGGGGAAAATGTACGTGCCATCGAGTGTCAAAGCTGTATTAGGGAGGAATGTATGTTTAGGTGAGTGTCAAAGCAGTGTCACGGAATGTATGTCAAGTCGAATGTCAAATTGTTATTAGGGAGAAATGTATGTGGAGTCAAGTGTCAAAGCGGTGTTAGGGAGGAATGTATGTGAAGTCGAGTGTCAAAGCGGTGTTAGGGAGGAATGTACGTCAAGTCGAGTGTCAAAGCGGTGTTAGGGAGGAATGTATGTCAAACCGAGTGTCAAAGCGGTGTTAGGGAGGAATGTACGTCAAGTCGAGTGTCAACCAGTGTTAGGGAGGAATGTATGTCAAGTCGAGTGGCAAAGCGGTGTTAGGGAGGAATGTATGTGAAGTCGAGTGTCAAAGTGGTGTTAGGGAGGAATGTATTTGAAGTTGAATGTCAAAGCGGTGTTAGAGAGGAATGTATGTGAAGTCGACTGTCAAAGCTGTGTTAGGGAGGAATGTATGTGAAGTCGAGTGTCAAAGCTGTGTTAGGGAGGAATGTATGTAATGTTGAGTGTCAAAGTGGTATTAGGACTTAGGGTTAGGTATGCTTCATAACTATCAGGTTTAGGGTCATTTCAGCTATAGAAGTCAGATAATTTCTCCACCAAAGCGTAACTAAGGTAATGTCGAAGCTGGGTGTTCAGCATGAGTGTGCTTGAAGTTGACTTTCAAAGCACTGTTAGGAAGGAATATATCTGAAGTGCAGTGTCAAAGCGGTGTTAGGGAAAAATGTATGTGGAGTCGAATGTCAAAGCAGTCTTAGGGCTGCATTGTACGTGAAGTCCAGTGTCAACCGGTGTTAGGGAGGAATGTATGTAAAGTCGAGTGTCAAAGCGGTGTTAGGGAGGAATGTACGTCAAGTCAAGTGTCAAAGCGGTGTTAGGGGGGAGTACGTCAAGTCAAGTGTCAAAGCGGTGTTAGGGAGGAATGTATGTCAGGTCGAGTGTCAAAGCGGGATTAGGACTTAGGGATAGGTATGCTTCATAACTATCACGTTTAGGGTCATTTCAGCTATAGAAGTGCAGTGTCAAAGCAGTGTTAGGGAAAATGTACGTTGAGTCGAATGTCAAAGCGGTGTTCGGGATGAATGTATGTGAAGTCGAGTGTGAAAGCGGAGTGAGGGAGTAATGTACATGAAGTCGACTGTCAAAGCGCTGTTAGGGAGGAATGTACGTCAAGTCGAGTATCAAAGCGGTGTTAGAGAGGAATGTACGCCAAGTCGACTGTCAAAGCGGTGTTAGGGAGGAATGTATGTCAGGTCGAGTGTCGAAGCGGGATTAGGACTTAGGGTTAGGTATGCTTCATAACTATCAGGGTTTGGGTCAGTTCAGCTATAGAAGTCAGATAATTTCTCCACCAAAGCGTAACTAGGGTAATGTTGAAGCTGGGTGTTAGGCATGAGCGTGCTTGAAGTTGACTTTCAAAGCAGTGTTAGGAAGGAATATATCTGAAGTGCAGTGTCAAAGCGGTATTAGGGAAAAATGTACGTGCAATCGGGTGTCAAAGCTGTATTAGGGCGGAATGTATGTTTAGGTGAGTGTCAAAGCAGTGTCACGGAATGTATGTCAAGTTGAATGTCAAATTGTACCTTGTATAGTGTAATAGCTAATTATTTAGCAACTATCTCCAATTAGAAAGCAGGATTGGCTTTGATTGTGACGTTGCAAAGTGACGCTCTCAAGAAAAACATCTTCATTCTGACGCACTTCATTGTGACGTTACAGGGTTAGGCTCACCCTTTCCTTCCATTCTGCCGGTTCAAAGTGCCGGCAGAAGAAAAGTCTCTGATTTTCCATTTTGCCGCTGCATTCTGCCGTAAAGAACTAAAGTGACTGTGTTTCATTGTGACGCTGCAGCGTCAGTACGAAAAAAGATGGTCTTAAATTTTTCATTGTGACGTGCCATTCTGCCGTACCGAGAAAAAGTAATGTTTCTGATGATCAATTAAACACTTTATTTCCTTCCATTCTGTCGCTTCAAAGTGCCGGCAGAAAGAAAGTCTTTCATTTTCCATTGTGCCGTTCCATTCTGTCGTAGAGGGAAAAAGTGATTGTGTTATATTGTGATGCTGGTAAGCAGGATTGACTTTGATTGTGACGTTGCAAAGTGACGCTCTCAAGAAAGACATGTTCATTCTGACGCACTTCATTGTGACGTTACAGGGTTAGGCTCTCTTTTCTGTCGCTTCAAAGTGCTGGCAGAAAGAACATCTTTCATTTTCCATTGTGCCGTTCCATTCTGCCGTAGAGGGAAAAAGTGATTGTGTTATGTGATGCTGAGAAGCAGGATTTACTTCGATTGTGACGTTGCAAAGTGACGCTCTGAAGAAAGACATGTTCATTCTGACGCACTTCATTGTGACGTTACAGGGTTAGGCTCACCCTTCCTTCCATTCTGCCGGTTCAAAGTGTCGGTAGAAGAAAATTCTCTCATCTTCCATTGTGTCGCTGCATTCTGCCGTAAAGAGGTAAAGGGACTGTCTTTCATTGTGACGTTGCAGCGTCGGTTCGAAAAAATATGGTCTTAAATTTTTCATTGTGTCGTTCCATTCTGCCGTACTGACAAAACAGGTACCTTGTATAGCAATTACCTCCAATTAGAAAGCAGGATTGGCTTTGATTGTGACGTTGCAAAGTGACGCTCTCAACAAAGACATCTTCATTCTGACGGACTTCATTGTGACGTTACAGGGTTAGGCTCAACCCTTCCTTTCATTCTGCCGGTTCAAAGTGCCGGCGGGCAGAAAGAGAGAGTCTTTCATTTTCCATTGTGCCGTTCCATTCTGCCGTAGAGGGAAGAAGTCATTGTGTTATATTGTGATGCTGGTAAGCAGGATTTGACTTTGATTGTGACGTTGCAAAGTGATGCTCTCAAGAAAGACATGTTCATTCTGATGCGCTTCATTGTCACGTTACAGGGTTAGGCTCACCCTTCTTTCCATTCTGCCGGTTCAAAGTGCCGGCAGAAGAAAACTCTCTGGTTTTCCATTGTGCCGCTGCATTCTGCCGTACCGAGAAAAGGTGATGTTCCTGATGACAAATTGAAAAGTCAACTTCATTTCCTTCCATTAAGAAGGTGCAAAGAGCGTTGACAAAGACAGAGCTGTACTCTGCTGTACAAAGAAACTACTTTGAACCACATTGTGTTTCATTAATATGGCACTTGTACGGCTGAAAATAAGAGAATGGTGCAGGTTTTCCACCCTCTTATAGTCTCTCTCGTGCTTCCTTACATGAAGTATCCACCACAAGAACAAGCTCATAACTGGCATGCGCTGCTCGAACTTAAAGTGTCAGTTTGGAAAGTTCACTTTGATCAGTTCACTTTGTTATTTTTCAGGTGTCTGGAGAAATATGCAAAGAATATGGCCAACAGTAAGTTTTGATTTCTTTACTTTTAAAGTATCAACAGACTATTAAATGTCAGTGAGCATGCTGAAGCAAAAAATATCAAATTATATTTGCCCTCCCCATCAAATTATTTCCCAAAGGAATGGTACATGTAGATAACCAGATTTTTATGTTGCATACCTGACAATAGTTTACATACATGTATTACATTGATAGCAGTCTTGATAAATATATATGCAGTGTCGAGCCTACATGTACATGTACATGTATGTAGGCCTGCATGAATGTCAATCTATTCCTTCATGTCCTTAGTGATATCAGATGTATATGCATAGTGTACATGTTCCAGAGTATGTCTGATGCAGCGGACAATAGTTTCTGATACTGATACAGTGATTGAACTAGATCATGCAGATGATGATAATTTATTAATTACATATTTTAGAAAAAAAATCAATCTAACACTTACTGAAGTACAGTATACATGTTAGATTCCCATGAACTATTTTGTGGGAGTGCTGACGGGAATCGTATTCCCGGATTCCCATGGAAAAGCAAGCCCTGTTATGGAATAGGAATGAAACGCTCTATGGCTCTCTGATGAATCTGAAACAACCCAGGTGGTTCTGCCAGGTATTGACCTTGACCTGGGGTGTCATTGTGTACACTGCAGGACATGGACAGCTCCTCAGACTGCTTGTAAGAAGCGACTGAGGTTCCTGGGTGTGAAAAGGAATAGGATGTGAATGGCTGAAAGATTAATTGAAAGGGACGTTATCAAAATCATATTCACTCGCTCACCCACACTACTAGATGCTCACAATGATAGTTTTGGCTACTTCAAGTCGAAAATAGTCCAGTTATCGTTGATTAAAAATATTATCCATACTGTATCCATAGAAAGGAGAGGGAAAGATCAAACCACAAATTTAAGCCAGGAGTCCCGCATCAGTGTAACTGTCAGAATGCGGGGGCAAGTCAAACCGTAGACCTAAGAATTGAAGTGGGGAAGGCAAATTATAACCATGTTTCCATCTTCTTTACACAATGAGTTTGGGACATGTACAGTGACAGTTTCCTTATCTCATAATGTAGTACTATATGAGTGATGGCTAGGATGAACTATATGGAAGATGTTGTTTGAAGTGGGATGAATGAAAGAGGCTGAAAGAGGCATAACAGGGATTCAATAATCTGGAGTTTGTGCGGCAATTCAAGTTAATCCTTAAACATTTCTAGATTGCCCCAATAGCAGTGGGCAGTGCACTGACATATATGTGGCTGACCGCATGACTTCTGGATCATTAATCTGGGTGCTTCGTTGTCTCTTTAACCTAGGAAATATTCTTAAATCGATGATAACTGAAACGATTTTTAACCTGAAGTTGACAAAATCATCATAATTGTAAGCTTATTGGTGGAATACATGTACATGTAGTAGGAACATTTGATCCATACTTTATTATCAGATTTACACCAGTTATCATTTTAGTTAGAAACCCGCCCCAGAGACTTAGGGTAGAGGCTCGGTGAATGAACAGGAGCTCACTCGGTGATCCACGTGTCAATGCACCTGTCGCTGCTATCAGGGCAAGATAGTTTTGTGTAAAGGCCCATTTCCACAGCACGCGTTTTCGTAGCGACAACCACATCCGAAAAATAGCCGTCATGTTATTCAATGGTGTAGTCATCTGGGCTCATATTTTATGGAGTTATGCCCGTTTTCGGATCGAGTAATCTCTGATTATTTTGTGATTTATAGTTGAGTGTACAAGTTACATGTATGTCTGGAGATCCGTGTTTGGTACATCTACTAAATTTTGGAAACTTATTTATCTAGTTGTATTCTAGATATATACAAAAAATTAAACGTCTCGGCCCCCTTTCCGAGTGTAATAATCTTAGATATGCTTGAATGTATTAAACAGTTATATCTGAAGAACTGTGTTCGGTACAGCTACCAAATTATTTAGTTGTATTGTAGTTATTTGCCTTGGGCCTTATTTTACAAAGTTATACCCCTTTTGTGATATATGCTTGAATGGAGCTGTTATATCTGCAGAATTAATGATGGGCTCTAAAAAGGACAATTCTGAATGATTAGTAAATATAGCCATAATATGTTGCACATTCTCAGCATATTTCTCAATTGCTTGGGGGAAGCCGAGGGATTTTGTGAGTCTCACCCTCGTTTTCTACATTGGGCTACCTCCCTGTTTCCCCTATCTCTCCAACAGGAACTTGATAATGTGGAGATGTCTAGCACAGTAATATCACTTGTCTTTATTGCATCATGTAAGCATCCTGTCTGTGTCTTGTGCGCTGTCCTCAGTGTTTTATGGGGTGGATGAGGGGTGTCTGGTTCCATACTGCTTCAAAGATTTCTTCTTTGAAGTAGCAGGAACCAGGGTCCGAATTAGGAAATTTGTGATGACCTGCTATTTTTTTCCATCGAAAAAAAAATCGCAGGTCAAATCTAACATCACCTGCTATTTATGAAGTTGGACAGCTATTTTTTTTTCTACATGTGCAAATCCACCAATAAGGCCTCTGTTAATTAATCTTTAGCTTCTCATGACCTTGGGAGGAAATTATGATGCTGAATTATGTAATTATTAATTATTTGACTGCTTTAAGACATTGCAATAAAAAAGAAGTTTTATGTATGTGGTATTACTGTCTCCACTAAAACTTCGCTGACTGTCCAACTAAAAATGAGGTGGGCGTTTTTTATATTTATTATTATTAATTTTTTTATTTGGCACACATGTTCTTTAAAACTGAGCACCAATGGAAAGTTGATGTCAACTTTGATATGTCAAAGACAACTATTTCCCCTAATTTCTGCAATTAGAACTGCAAAAGCCTTGTTGACTGAATCATGTGGACTATATATACTTATATTTATCAAAAGTCTCCCCTTGTAAATTGCTGATTGCAATAAATTAGAATCAGCCACCAGAGTCCCGTTGGAATTATCAATTAACTGAAATGTCTGCTTAGAAAAACTTCAGCTTGTGAATAGAAGCCCAGGAAAAGAGGCCAACAATATTATTTACCATCGGTACCAACTGGAAAAAAAAACAACAGATAGTCCGATTCCGTTTCGTAACAGGTCCGACTTTTGCATGCACCGGACCACCGCGCATGAATTGACGCGCAGCAACCGGAAGTGAAATTGGCGCGGGAAATGTTGACAGAAATCCAACAACAATGGCCAAAGATCGGCTTGGAATAAATTTTCAATGGATTATTTCTTGGATTGTCCGTTGCTTCAGATAGATCTAGACTCCTAAAAGGTATTTACGAAAATTGATCGCATTTTATCGTTTTTGCTGGATGAAATCTTACTTTCCGCATGCGACAGATAGATTTTTTTGCAACTTGTCACGGGAAAAATTCACTTGCCGGCGGCGGTAGGTAGGCAGGCGTTATTTCGACCGCTGCCTTGTTCTGCAGATTTTATATTTTTAGTGGAGTATTTGTACGATGATATCGCCCACGAAGAATTCAATTTACGTTGTGTGCAACGGAAACAAAATTATATATAGGTAGGAAACTAAGGAATGGCCAGGAAAATTATGGCCTGCTACTTTCGGTCGAGATTTTTTTTCTTAGCAGGTCATTTTCCACATCGCCTGCTTTGTCAAAATTTTGGCCTGCTTTTAGCCAATAGCAGGCCGCCATTTCGAACGCTGGGAACGCAACTTGGCCATGTTGGCTGGGTGGTGCTTAGTTGGTTTGTTGCGATATAGCTGAAATATTGTTGAAAACGACGTTAAATTCTATTCACTCACTGACTATCTCTCCCATGTTAAATTTTCCAATTTTTGCCTGTCCAAATTTGAAATTGCCTGTCAGCTGGATCCATGGGTCTCTGCGTAATTTATTCATTCTGTCCATTTCTGGTTGTCAGGTGTGAGGCCCCGTCCAAGTGTTGTGGTAGTCGGTGTTGTGGTTCTGACTACAATGCCTCCATGATTACATACTACAGATGGAACCTGTGGAATATGTGGTACTTCTGGTAAGTTCATCATGATGAGAGTCCTTGCCTCATGTAAAGATCATGAAACAATCCATGCAGTAACCAAGACTTCAGTTCAACCCAAGGCTTTTCAGTTGGAACAAAATGTCTAATTTCTCCGGTTCATTGGTTTAAATCGCCTAAATATTTTTGTCTCAATGCCTGGTTAATTGGAGAAATAAAAGTGTTCATGGAATCTGCTGAATGACTGGAAATTCACAACTAATGAGCTATAGATTATCACTTTTGGTGAACTCGTGTTGACGACTGAGAACCCACATATTATTTAAAATCTCAAACATTATACATTAACTTTGATCATGTTCAACTCAGTTTGCTCATTTTCTCCTCCACCAGGTTCATTATAGTGTTCATTCTCATGTCATGTTTTGGTGGATGTGGCTATTATAAGCGACGTCAGATGCTGTTCGCCAGACAACGGCCATTGTCAGTGTCCTCAACACTGCCATCTCGTGCCCCGAGGAGAGGCGTGCGTGTACCAGTGACCGTGGCTATACCTATATACCCTAATGGTTATGCGTACACGGGTCCAGGAATGGATACAAGCTCATACTTCATGGAACCACCCCCATACTCTGAGGTACTCGATGATTGCCCTTCAGTATCATCATTTCTCAGCATGTTAACCTTTGCTTTTGATTATGCTTCTTTCCTCTAAAGTGCATATAATTACTATACATGTATAGCTTGTCTGTCTTTTCTATGGAATTCACAAGGGGACAAATGCTTGGATTAAAGATAAATTATAAACCGGGAGCAGCAGGTCTATTTCATTCTTGTTCCAAGATGAGGAGACTTTTTCTTGGAGTTTTAGCGTGCTGCAACGGAGACAACTCTTGAAATATAATCTTGTTCCTGCCAGTAAGAGTAACTCCCCTTTAATACATTCTCGGAACTTGATCCAAGTATAATTTCAAGATTTCACTGTTTGGATATGTCACCTATTATGCCTGGACTGTGAGCCAGAGGAAGAAGAAAGTGACTGATTGCTATTCCAGGATTCTGAGTACCTTTTGGATGGAAAAATTCTGTTTGTGAAATCTGAATATCAGATTTAAACAAGCCAATACATGGCATTCAAGACAATGTTTACACAATATGAGTATCCTTTGTTCCAGGTGGTATCTAAGCCAGACTTGTACCCTGTAAACAAGGCAGATCTGCCTCCATACCCAGGACAACCTGTCATGCCAGCAGAAACACAGCAAAATACAGGTACATGTTTGGCACTTATATGTGCAAGGAACTTTGTTAGAATGGCTAATACAGGATTCTGCTCATGCCAAGCAGTTGTCACACAGCATTCAGACAAAATTCTCAACACTCGCAGGAGCTCTTTGTTATAACCATCCATGAGGTTAATTCAACTTTGCACTTATTTTGACTGAAAATACCCAGCGCATGGAGCTATTCTGGGCACTGCAGAAGCTAGCTAACATTCTATAAATAAAGGGCCCCATGAGGCTCCTAGAGTTGACCTGTGATGTCATCGTGCATACCCCAGGTCATGGCAAGAATAGGCCTAAGCCCCACATACAGCTTGCCATAAGAGGCGACTAACTGGGGCACCCGTGGAGTTCCCGGGTGTGAAAAGGAATAGGACCCAAACATCGTGATATGACTGAAATAGTGTTGAAAATGATGTTAAACCATATCCACTCAGTCACTCACCATAGATAAAGGCAGATCTACATTAAGTCTTTGACCTCTATCATAGTAGGTGGCCATCTTGTTTTGGTGTTTTCACATGAAAGCGATAACATTGATCAGATGATGTCGTCGTCCTTCAGGATCTGTATTTGACGAACTCTTAAATGGGACAAGTGAGAGTCTACAACCCGAGTTTCATTTTGTAATTTATTTCTTGTTGAGAGATGACAAAGAACTTGTTTTTTGCTGTATTTGATAATGTCTATAAATAATATAATAATTATAATATTTTGTGACGGGAACTTCAACAGAATTGAACAAAACAATGCATGGTGTATGGATGGATTTCTACATTGAGTATGTGATTCTAGTTTGATAATCTACATGTACTTGAAATTTATCTCCAATTATATTTTTCTGGTGCCAAGTCTTCTAATACAATACTATATACAATAATCAGTTTGTCTATCGGAAGTTTCAGCAGGAAAGAAAATTATAATATTTGATCGCACGACATGCAAAACCCTGCTCTATATCCTCTATATTCCAATACTCATATGTGTTAATATTTGAAATTGAATATTCATATACTAGAAATGTGTGGCCTTGTTCCTGAAGTACTCGCTTTATTTTTTTTATAATACATACATGCCTTAGATGAACTGCGTTTGTGTCAGTTGTTACTGTCTGGTGTATATTGAACCATTTTATTACGAATTTGCATTTGAAAACTTCCTTTCATCAAAATTTGGCAGAAATTCTTAGGCCGATGTCTGGTCACCACACATTCTCCCTACTGCGAGAAAGAGTCTCGCGCGTAAATGGGAGCCATCCCCCCAAAATTTGGGGGGTGAGTAGGCGGCGTATGATTATCTGGCTTGTCACTGACCTGCTCACTCTGCCGAGTTAGAAGCGAATTGCTAAACATAACGTGGGCTATATAATTGGGAAATGACTCTTTCCGTTTCGGAGCATATCAATCGCGAACAAATTATTGTCGGTATGTATACTTGGCCGTGAAAGCGAGTTATCTAATACAGGAAGTAGTTCGCGGGTAGACACGGCTCGCTTTGAGAATGATGTCATGCTGCCTCGCTTTGAGATTGGAGATTCAAAAATGTCACCAGTTTACATGAGAGTCGCTTTGGTCTCCCGCGGGTAGACACGGCTCTCTTTGAGAATGGTCACCACACACAAGCCACAAGAGAGGGATCAGGATATCAAACCGAACGTTGGCGAGTGAACCAGAAAGGCTGGCTAGTAGATGTATTTATTCGAGAATACGAGTTAAGATCTTTCGCTTGGTGATGTCAACATATCTGGAGAATAGTTTCATGATTGAATATATTTATGAAAACTAAATGTTCAAAATCTTCATTTGTTCACAAAGAAAAGATGTTAATATATATATTTTTTTCTTTCCATTTTCCAGAAAATCAATTTAGTCGCTCAGGAGGTCATCTGCCAGAGGCCAACTTCAGTCCCAGCATGCCTCCTGCCCCGCCTTATTCTGAGGTCATTGAGAACAACGTGGCCTCTGCCCAGAGGGGAAGGGTTGAGAACCCATCTGAAGAACCTCCAAAACCTGCTCAACCCTCACAAGATGTTGACACCATACCCAAAATGGAGTCGGCATAGCTGTTGTAAGCGTAGTTCTGCATTTTTCTAGCCACCATGGATATAAGTTGGTCGCTGCGAGTACAGGCCCTACACCATGGAGATCTATTTCATCTCACTATTTTGGTTGGATATTTGTATTGCTAGTACTTTGGTGAAGTTTAGGAGATAAATTGAGATGAAGTAGAACCCATTATTAGGACCAGTGAATTGGTGCATGTATACAGTTCTTAGTCATAAAGGCTAACATTTGAACTTTGATATTTCCATTTTTTTTTACAACGTACTTTCTACTACATTTATGCAGGGTGTGTTGTACTTGGAGCTGAAAAGAATAGTCGAATACATGTTCAGGTGTTAAAATGTTAAAATTCTGAATATTCGAATAGTAAAATGACATTTGAATATTTGAGACGACCCCTTTAACATTGCAACACGCATATGGTCCAGGGCTTTGTCAAATTGGCTAGCAATATTCTTTCATTAATTTTCAATTACCTGATACACTAATAAATTATAATAAATAATGCTACACAACATTGAAATTGGTTGAAAGTTACAGCATCATCGTCTGTCTTGAATTCTTGATTATGGCTACTGAAATTTTTAGACGACCCCGGACAGTGTCACTTCATTTTGATTCTGATTCTCCACGTGGTTCAAGGTAGAAAACGATTCCCCTCAATGAAATTGAATATTCCATCGCTTAGTCGACACAAGAAGGCTGTCAAAGAATCCCGATACCTGTACTCGTTACAGATATCATATGAGCCATATGGTGAGATCTAGCATTTGTTGTTGTTCACAATTGGCGATCAATTTCACTGGGATCACCGATTAATTTCTCGAGAACACTGGCTGAGTTTACTATAATTGCCTTTCATTGGTATATCTTTTAGTTGTGGTAATTAAATCAAATAGCGCTGGAAACTATAAGCCCCCCTAATCCTGTTTACCTGCCAATGTCAGTCGATGGATTGACTACTGCATCGCCTGATGTTCCAAGCTTGCAAACGAATGTTCAAATACTATTCGAATAGTACTGCCGAAGCTTCAGATGCCAAAATTCGCCATTCATTTCAGCTCTAGATGTACTATTTTCATCGGAAACCCAAAGAGTGTTGCCAAATATGGTCATGGGTTACTCCTGCTCAGAAATATTAAATCAATGATTTCATGTAACCCATAGCACTGCTACAAGCAGAACTATGAGGCAACACCCAAAGTTACTTGTACTGTTCTCCATTGCAACGCATGCCGCTTCATTGTCATCCCAAGGTATTGTTGTCCCCTGTGTGCCGCTGTACTTCACACCCATTCTCATTCATTGAGATATACCCTCTGATTACATTAGCATTAATAATGTCACAGGGGTCGAAATTGCTATCTATTTGCAGGACATGTCCGGCAGAAAATTGGAACTGTCCTGCTGTTTTTTAGTCCGTTCACATGTATTTTAATTATGTGCCAGACAATTCTTGACAAATGTCCTGTGAGTATTTGGTGAACATTTCAACCTCTGATGTCATGTCAATCATCATCTATTGTCAGACTGAACAGATTGGCTCACAGCTAAATTGGATGTTCTAACGAACATTTATGCTTATCCTTCTGTAAGATATACTGGAGGCATTATCTCTGTTGATCAAAAAGACTGAATGTCAGTTATGCACCACGTTTCTTCAGCCTAACTCAGTCTGAGTTTTAAACGGACACTTCAGAAATTCAGTAATCCCTGTAATAATTCAATCCCCCCATCAAAATTCAATCGCCCCCCCAAATTTGGAGATAAAATTCAATTGGCTGTTCTAATAAATTTGGACACTCTCTAAAACCATTGAAATAACAGAAAAATAAAGGATTATCTGCATGATTTTGGACCATTTTGTCCTAATAAATTTGATCACCTCCAGATTTTATGATGGGTAATTTTACTTCCTGTGATTGAATTGCTAGAGTGATCACCATAACAAACTCAGACCATGGTAGAATGCTCCACACAGTGCGCTATGGTTTCTACTGTCTAGTACATACATGTAACGTATGCATTCTGCAGAATATGGATATACCTATTACAAGGAGAAAGAAAAATGATGAATTGTGAAAAACATTGATTGAAAAGTTGGACCTGTGTGAATATATCATGTATATATAGATTTTGTTTCACTATTGCCTCATGACTGCCCATTTCTAACTGAATTTCAAACATGCATAAGTCATTTCACACATTCAGGTTGAGTAATTGTTCTATATTGTAACCTGGGTTTATTTGAGGGGTTAGACATGTAACTTTACTATTATGTCCAATATATATTGAAATTACGAGAAAACTGAAAGGTGAAGAACACCTGTGCATGTACTACTCGAGTATTGAAAAATTAATTGAATATCCTGAAAGTATAGAATAGTGGTCAGTAATTTCGTCTCTGAAATGCTAAATTCCATTGTTTTGTTAAACCATCTCGAAGATCATAAAATGGTTTCTGTTAAAATGAAAATGAAAAACAGAATATGGAATGACAAGAAAAGGTAACCCATGGTATGCATAGACACTGGTTGTCTCCCCTTGTGTTAGATAATATATGTATATAAGGTTTGTTTCTGTCATGGTCATGCAGCCTGTGACAAAAGGTGAAAATAATGCTAATTATGAAAAATGTGTCAAAAAAAGAGGATGTTGTGGATTTGTCTATGATTTCGAAGTTGAAAAAGCCAAGGGGTAAGAAAGTATGCCTTGCCTGTGCATGCTGCATGTCCTGTATTGATATATATGTTAAAATGTTGCATGTCTTCTGGATGTCTTTTGTCTGATTCACAAGTGACGCCTGTCTTCTTCACAAGGCAAAGTACCATTTCCATGTTTCTCTTCATTAGTAAGATACATCAAATGACCCTGCTTCTAAAGTAACCTGGGTGGCATTTTTTCAATTCTTAAAATTAATATTTGGAATTAATTTTTCTTCAAAAAGAAAGTGCATAGTTGGATTCTATTACCAATCACGATTTAGATGAACTTTGTAGGCCTACATGCATTTAGTTACATGTATGTTCTTGTCATGCCCATTCTTTATTGTTCATCATACAATCTCATTATACACAACTACCTGCACACATTTATACACAACTACCCTGCACACATTTATACACAACTACCTGCACACATTTATACACAACTACCCTGCACACATTTTTGCTGTTATCACAGTTTACTGAACTTTAATATGGATCCTATTAATAATTTGTTCACTATTACCACCATGTACAAGACATGTATTGGATTAATTAACCAGGTATGCTTAACTAACATAATCCTGATTGTCTTCTGCAAATATTTCAATATTAATATATATATGTTTAAAATGGACTCGCCCACAATTCTCAGTACAGTTAAGAGTTTTTCTTTTGTGTCCGTGTCCTGGTCCGAACTTGCATGTAATGGAGCGTCTTTGGAATCTAGTATAACATGTACCATGTGTCAATTTACCAGAAAGTTTTGAAGAACTAGACTGTGTTGATGTGCCAGAATGTGTTCCATGTACCAGAATGTGTTGATGTTGATAGTATGTGTTGATGTACCAGAATGTGTTGTGCCAGAATGTGTCGATGTATCAGAATGTGATTTTCGAATCCAAGGTACGGTGTATCACTTTGGGCACAGGTCACCGAAGTTATACAATGTTGAACTCGGTCAATACTGGGATGCGTGACCATGCCTGTATTACATGTAGCTGGGCTGAGCAGTGTCCAGGATAATAGAAACAGTTGGCAAACTTGTGGTTTTGCACACGAAGGCATCATCATGATAATGATATGACTAAAATTGTTGAAAATACCTTTAAATCCTACTCACTCCGTCACTTCTCGAATCTAAAATGGTATTTTTCCGAAGTGGGGATCAATAGTTTCATTGTAAGATAGGTCAGATCAATGTGAAAATACTTCATAGATAAAATTGACCCGACCTTCCCGTTCTCATTGGACTGGGTGTCACAAGACGAGGTGTACAATAGGCTGTCTGGGTACAACAATGAGTCTTAGACGAGATTTTTCACTAATATAACACCTGAACAATAGAAACAGCTTACACATAAGACCAACCATTTTGTGAGTTTTGTAACTGACAACTTAATTTGACCAAGATGATGAAAACTGGGCCAATTATGACATTGAAATGAAAGGCATCCGATGCCATTTATGGTTTTAGTTTCTTCTCAGTCCAGTTCCTGACTGGCAATGCAAGTTTGGTCTGTCATTCTCAACTATCATCTGATCTCCACTTATGAAATATTCAGGCTGATTACCAATACATACATGTATCCTCCTAATTCCAGGTCAACTTTTGTTAATATCAGTATACTGGGACAGGTAATTTGCATGGCTGAGTTCGAACATTATTTACTGCAATATTTTGTTACTTCTTCTAGTCAACACAACGCTGCACAACACATTTTGCAAGCCTATAATGTCCTTATTACGTGATCATGTCACTAGGTCATGCAAACAATGAAGAGCAACAAGCAATGGTAGTGTGTGGTATCCACATATTCAAATATTTGGCATGCCCCTGGACATACTGGAAAACCTGCAAAGTACTGGTCAATACTATTCCTGCATGTTTCTTGCAAATTCTGCTGCAATTCATTACCATGCAGGCCGTAAAATGTACCATGTACTGATCGGTTCGAAAGTGCCTATGTATAGTTTTGTCAAAAGGTGCATGGCAAAACAAGATCTATCCAACAGTATATCTAATCTCCTGAACTAAATTTGAAAATGCTCATTTTCCGGTCTGTTTGTAAATAATTTGCACACATAATCATTTTGCTGTTTATCAGATTACCCATCGGACATAACTCAGATTTACATATTTTTCATGGCTGGGAACTTGTATTTCTGGTTTCTGAATTGTTAAGAAATTGTCATTATATAGATTTGATTAGGTGTGTGTTTAGTAATTCTAGTAATGCCATTGCGTGTCTGTACCAATTTTCTGTTGTAAGCCTAGTCAGTATGTGAAAGTTTACCATTTGTACTATAGCTCAGATTTAAACCTACAGTGAATTTACAATTGAACAATTCTAGGGCTGGGAGTTTATTACAACCACGGATCCCACTGATAATATTCGGTATCTGGGGCAGAATTCCTGCTCTTTATGTTTGGATAATGGTCTACTGGAAAATGTTAACAAGATTCCACTGACAGCTCTGATTATATCAAACTGATTTTTCCATATTTTTCTTTATATTATCCTCGTATTATAGTTTACTGTTGTTCAAAAATCTTTATTCTAGGTGAAAAGAATCAATTTTGTGTTCTTGGAGATCAGGAAAAACTCCCTATAATCAGGACAGAAATATAAAGGGATGCATGGCTGCCATTTTGAATCTAATCGTGAGATTTTACACATGTGTATGTTGCGCATGGATTAATGTGAAAGGGTGTTAATATGATACACCATATAAATCATTGTAGTGGGAGATAATTTTATTATTTCATTCAAGAACTATGACCAAGTGCCTCATTTCCACATCTGATCTGGATATGTAGGTTTGAACATTACCAACCCTGTTCATAATGACTGAACCAACAGAACTGAATTTTCTTAGTTTTCCGTAATATACATTCATTGTGCAATATGTTATTTATGTCTATTTTTACATGTACTTCATTCTGTTGTGCATTAATAAAGTCATTGCCATTACGAATGTGTTGTTGTATTCAGTAATTACTTCCATAAAATGATCACCCTATCTTTGGTCGAAATTCTCTCCCCTCCCACTATTTTGGGGTGAAACTTTATGGTGTCTAGCATTCAGTGCCTGGCTCTCTGCATTGCCAGCAAACTTGTCTTTTTGCACAAGACAAAATGTAATTCACAAAATATGAGATTCCATGTTAATTTATAGATAGGTAACAATAAATAACAAACAAAACTGCTCAAGTCTGGTAAATGATCGGAAAAAAACAAAGGATGTGATTCGTAAGCATATTTAAAACCACAGGCTGCTTGGAGTCTAGAGTATATGCCACCATATTGTATATAGAAAGTCTCGAGACTCGAAACAGCCGGAGTTCAAAACACATAGTCAACCTTTAACCATCTGGGTCATCTATTCGCAGTAAGACAGACCTTGGGAGCTTGCGTATATTCATTTTCGGCCTATTTTCGGCAACTCCCAGAAATTAACACCACGTGATGTTCTCAGGCAATCAGCTCAACTCTGCCGACATAACCCCAAACCACAGGCCCGCAAAACAAGAGTTGGAGGGTGTCCATATAACCCCATGCTTTATATAAATCCATAAAGCAAGGGGTTATATATAGAGACCCCATATTTCGACGCTTCTCCCTAATACCACCGCCCACACCCCCCAAAACTCTTGTTTTGCGGCCCTGTGCCCCAAACGTAACCCGTCATTTTTGAGCCATGTACTGTCCTACTTGTTCAGAAGTACAGATCTACAACACCTATTGGATGATACGGAAGTTACTTCTATCTGTATCTTTTGTAAGCCCGGACAATATACGCATCTGACCCGCAAGTATGGAACAAAGTTCGGAGACTTTCTAACACCAACACCAAGCAGGTTAGCATAGTGCGGCCACTTCGCGACACCCCAGGGAATATCTGCTTCAAAGACGAGAACTGACATTTTAATTGAAATGCATATTAGAAAACCTAGTGGTGTCAACTGCTATGACGACATGGTTCGGCGAAGTCGTGAGGTGTTAAATTTTGTTGATCAGGTGAGATATGTGAAGAAGTCTCAGATTTGGTACGGATCCGGGTGTTTGATCCAGGTGGAAGGTCATGGTGTTTCCACGGGACAAAAGGAATGACAGGCTGATGGGGGCAGCTTCTTGACTGTCTTGTGACGATATAACTTCGCATATTTGTTCCTTGTATATGGTCAGAGTGGTGTATGTGTATGTTGACATAGGAGGCGGGAGTCAAAGGTTATTGACCACGGGGGACAGCGAGGTGAGTTGTGTTCCGTTTGAACATCGAACAGAGGTAGTTTCTTCTTCAAAAGATACTGCGGGTTTGTAGTAATCTAGAACGGAAAGGTGTGTTCAAGGAGGATCTAAAAAAGGCGAGGGTGCGAAAGAGTGTTGACGCAGCGGTAATGACAAGTAGAACAGGACTGC
This sequence comes from Hanleya hanleyi, assembly GCA_036873755.1. NCBI lineage: Eukaryota > Metazoa > Mollusca > Polyplacophora > Lepidopleurida > Hanleyidae > Hanleya > Hanleya hanleyi. The sequence continues at coordinate 49,669 of JAVTVY010016101.1, read as the reverse complement.
TTGGGTAGCAGTGGGGAGAAAACAATCAACAAGGTGCGAAACAAGATAAGACGAGTGTGTTTGTTGATGCGAGAGGTGTATTGACATATACGGTTGATATAAGTTAGGCAAAATATTGTCTGTTTGAAAGACAATAGTGCAGAACGTAGCAAGTGTTTTTGATAATACGTCTGTGGAAATCGCTGTGATCCGGAGGTCCAGAAGGGGGCGTGACTGCCGTGTTGGCCAGGTGCCAGTGGACTTCCGGGATGGGCGACGTCCTTGGCGTTATTGGGCTCAAAGGGCGTTGGCGGTCGAAAGTTGGTGTGACGGGTTGTAATCCCCCGATGATGTTGATAGCCTCTCCAAGGATATCCCGTTTCTTTATCCTCGTGGGCGCCGCCAGGGGTGGAGGGGCTATGTCAAGAAGGCTCCTAGTTGAGCCGGCCGAGGGTGTTGCCATCTTCCTCAACTCGGAGAGGATTGCACATCTGGCCGTATGTTTCTGCAAGTCCTCATTGCGGCTGTATGTGCGGCCACACTCGCAAGAAAAGAAGTGTCCCACATGTGAGGATCTCGCATGGCGTGTCAGATTACTTTTAACACTGAAGGTTCGATCGCACGACAGGCAGATGAACGACATTTCGAAACATCTGTAGCTGATTGATTGTGTGGTTGATTGTCCCACATCACATAGAAACGACGTTGCTAAAGTCCAAACCTCGGATGGATCTCCTCCAACCCCGACAACACACCAACACTGTCCAGAACCGAATACCCCTCATATTCACATACCACCCACACGCTCACCTGATTTACACGGCAGTTCGAGAAATCTGGCCCATTCTCCAGAAATCGAGTCGCATCGGACCGATATTCCCGGAAATGCCACTTCTTGCTTTCCGTCGCAATCCAAACTTATCGGATCGTCTAGTTCGGGCGCGCCTCCAATCTCCGCCCCGACACGCAGGTATCACTGGAAAAACTCACTTCAACCCAATTGATGATTGTGAATACCGGAACTGCAAAATCTGCCCTTCCATCAATAACCGTCGACACTTCACGAGCACCTACAATGGTGTCAAATATCGGAAACGGCTCCTTGCCAATTGCTGCACCCACAATGTCATCTACCTATTGACATGCGAAAAGTGCTTCAAACAATACGTTGAAGAAACCAGCCGTGAATTCCACCTACGAATCATGGAATTTCAAGCATCTGGTCCGTCATTCATAATTCAACCGTCGTCCATTAAAGAATATCCGCGTCCATAATCCAAAGACCTATTCCATATAACAGTATTAGCACCAAATTCAAAAAGACAATCATAGTATACATAAACATAGGCTTGTTTTCTGTAAGAGAGAAGTGGTCAACAGTTTTCAATGATGCCGGCAAGACATCATGATGTTCCAAAAATATATTCGTTCTAAAGTCGTTATCTACAGAATGATGTATCTCAGTCACGCTTTGATTGTGACTGTTCATATGAGTACCAGGAGGATCGTGAAATACATTGGTTCATATGGACCCTAGCCCCAGGTTAACCGGAATTAGACACAAGTTACGTAACGCCATAGATCTTGCATGCTACGCTCGTATTTTGCTATCAGCATGCGATATGTATCGCCGAATTTGAGAAACTTTGAGTGGAGGCGCTTGATGGTGTAACCCTGTTTTATAAGTTTCTGCAACAATGTTTTGTGACGTTGATTAAAATCGTCACAGTTAACACAGGATCTAGCAAATGCTATTAGGCGTGTTATGTATACGCCATATGCAGGTCCCACTGGAATATTACTGTCCAGAAAGGGATAGTTTACGATGTCGAAATTGTAATCATCTCTTTTGTCGTACAGTCGACGAGAGAGAAGGCCCGCTTCATTTTTATAGAAATATAGGTCTAAATATGATGTGCCTGTAGGGATATCTGTAGTTTCCTTCAAATCCAGTGAAGGTGAATATATATCCTTCACTGCGTCATTTATATAGCGATTATCCACAGCGAGAAGATCGTCTATATAGCGTTTGGTGAATGAGAAGGAACGGGCTTTGAATGGATCGGTTTTTGAAAGTGCCTGCATATAGTCATATTCATAAGAGAACAGACATAGGTCAGCCAACAGGGGTGCACAATTAATACCCATTGGAATACCTATATGCTGTTGATATATTGTGTTGCCAAATTTTACATAGATATTTTCAATGAGAAATTCAACCAACTCTTTAAACAAAGAAACATCCCATGAATGATACCTGGTGTATGTAGTAGAGCTAAAGAATGCTTTATGGCTTCCTACATTAATATATCTACGATCAGTTTTTAATGATACTATTAATGAACTTAGACGGTCAATAAGGTCCTGATGAGGGATTGTAGTATAGAGAGTCGAGAAATCCCATGTGGATACATGTCTGTACGGTATGTGACCTTTAGCATCAAGTTCTTCCGTAAGACATTTCGAGTTTTTCAATATCCACATACATTCAACGCCAGAGTTTTTAGGAATAGTGGTGCAATACCTTTCCGAAAATGCTTTTACCTCATGAAGGGCCTCCGTCAACAGGGTTGAAAGACGCTTGGTGGTGCAGCTTCTAGAATCAGCTATGAATCTAGCTTTGTATGGTGATTTATGCATTTTGGGAGTCCAGTATACTTTTGGTATATCGTTATGTTTGGTTGGAAGACAAATACCTCTCTCACTGAGAAACGTTTTGTGATTGTCAAATAAATCTTCCAGAGTAACTGCAGTTTTAGGGTAAGTAGACGTATTTGATGACCATATGTTTACACTCAATTCTTCAACCAGCACCTGGTAATAGTAATATTTACATAGGAATATTATATTATTTGAAGCTTTGTCTGCTGGGACTATGACGAATTTACTCTGGAGATTTGCTAGAACTTCTTGCGAATTGGGGCTTCTCAGTACTTGTTTTGCTTGGGGAAGGGTACTTCTGTCAATATGACGGATTGTTTCAACGGCCTTGCTCTTGGTGAGGTCCCGCCAATCAGCGAGTACTGTAGGTTCAACTTTTTCTCGCTTAGACCAATCAATAATGTACTGTTCCAAAGCAGACGGGACTATCTTCTGGTCGGCCTTCAGATATATTTTTCTCGGCTCTCTATATTTAGGCCCCATCATCAGGAGTAATCTTAGGTCCTTATCACTCACCACATCAAGGCCAACAGTCACAACACGTTTGCATGGTGCATAGATAAAGTTCGATGATTCACAATCACAACTATGGTGTATAAGTTCCAGTCAAACTCCTTGACAGCATTAGAGTAATTGAATATTTTGGTGGCTATAGATTTAGTATACTTATATGAAATGCAAGGAGGTTCTGTGAACTTAAAATAGTTTGGTACAGTGTTGCGTACCTCTGGATCATTCAGGATTCGAGGTAAATTAACAATGTCCAGTCCTTTATCTAGGTAGTTGAGTTTCAAGAAAAGCCGATCTTGGGATGTTTCGATTATGTTCACTGGACGATACAACCGGAATACGCTATATCTTGACATACTTTAGTGATTTTGGGTGGTATTATATTTCCTGAAGACGCAGATTGTTGTATATCTCTATGTGATTTAAAGCTCTCGGAGGTAACGCATACAGAACTGTACGTAAACTATGTGTACTATTGGGTGTGTTAGTTAAACCCACTAAGTAATTTAAATTGATATGATCGTGAATCATCGCACTATTATGTAGTCAGTGGCTCCGGAACACCTTCGCAACACAAGAAATCTGAAATCAGATGAACCAGCTCCCAGACACTTCTGGTCTACTCCGGGACATTCCGCCCTTGACATTGGCTTCGAAATCATCGAGGTTATCCGCTCTGACCCCAGACTATCGTCCTTTAAGTGACACCCTCCGACACAAGAGAGAGGTTTACTGGATGAACCAACTCCACAACAAGGTACCCACTGGCATCAATGAGAGAGACTAAGTATTTCTCGTACAACCCCCTTCCAATTTGGTAAATTTTGTTGCCCTGGAAATCTTTTCCCTTCACACCAGTTGTACCACAGGTTAGAATCGAGACCTCAGCCAAAGAGAAATATGCATTTCGATTGGACAAACCAAACCACACAGACTCAGTGCTCCTGGCCCAGATACTATTCTTTCTACTATGTGAAGTCGGACCCTGGAATAGTCCGAGCTCCCTATGACCCTTATCTACATATGTAGTCAGTGGCGTCGGAACGTAATTGAAAGTTGGGGGCCCACTATGACAGTCCAACATGCGAGGTTCCAGGGGCCGCCTAGGTCCCGGAAGCTCCGGGGTCCTAGATCGCCGGAGATGCGTTCTGAACGTTTTCTCGGAAATAAAAGTGATCATACTGCATGCAGATTTATGGTTCTATTTTCACGATTTTTTTTCGCAATTATAAGCAAGCATCGATATTGAAAACATCGCACCTCATGCTTGCATCCATTTGACTCTCTAGTTATATTTAAAACTTACAAAACGATGACGTTTAGTTCTTGGAAGGGAAACCAATATGCCTACTGATACGATTCATTCACACAAAGATAAAACAAGAAAATCCTCAGCTCGGCAGGCGAGGGTCCAGGGGCCGCCTAGGCCCGAGAAGCTCCGAAGTCCCAGGTCTCCGGGGATGCTTTCTAAGCGTTTTCCCGAAAATAAATTCGAACATAATGCATGCGGATTTATGGTTCTTCTTTCACGTTTGTTACTCATTTATAAGCAATCATCGATGTTGAAAAAATCATATTTCATGTCTGAATCCATTTGACTTTCTAGTTATATTTAACACATAAAAAGCGGTGACCTTTACATCGTGGAACATTAGAACCAATATGATACCGATTCATTTACACAAAGCTAAATAAGCGATCCTCACAGCCGGACAGGCGAGGGACCAGGGACCGCCTCTGCCCCGGAAGCTCCAGGGTCTCGGGTTGCTGGTGATGCGTTTTACGCGTTTCCCCGGAAATAAATCTGAACACAATGTATATAGATTTCTTGTTCTATTTTCACATTTGTTTCGCATAAAAGAGTTCGTTTCGCATTGATATTGAAGAATATGCCGGACTCCATTTGACTTCCTGGTTTACCACAAGCAAATCAGGCCTGTAACACACCACTACACGTCCTGGCACTCTATATGTAATTTTTTATGTGGGGCCCAAAGATATTCGGGTCCCCCCTAAATCAAAAGTGCCCTTTCACTGTCGAAATATAAAAAGGTAAACACGAGCCACCTCGTGTATACACAAGAATTTGGTTTGTTGAGAGAAAAATACAGATCACATCAGGCTATTTATACAGATGGTTCTAAAGATAGCGAGAGAGTAGCATGTGCTACTATCTTTAGTTTCAAAACTAAAACCTGTCGACTACCAGGGAAATTTCGATATTCACTGCAGAAGCAAAAGCTAAATTTTCGGCTTTGGAAGGTATTGGGTACGCTAAAAGGAAAAAAATATATCATATTCTCAGATTCACGGTCATGCCTTCAAGCGATTAAAAGTGCATGGAACTTCAACTCATCCCAACATCTTGAATATTCTACAATTATATGACTGTAAATTTGATCAACAGATTGACATTGTGTTTTGCTGGTTGCCTAGTCACGTTGACATCAAAGGTAATACGGTACTGAGGCTGATAGATAGCTAAGGCAGCCCTAGATAATGAGGTTGATCCTGTTGGAATCATTTTTGGGGAAAAGTTACATAAATAAAAAAATTGATCAAAATGCCCTTTTTGAAAATGACGTCACTGTGACGTCAGTAAAGCGGTCATCTTGGATTTTGTTACATTTTCCGATAGAGTTTGAGCCAAGGGTATAGTGTGGTAAGTTTCAGTCCCCTAGCTCAATGGGTAAGAAAAATAATTGGTCGTTCCATGATATTGTGACATTGAATTTGAACGAAGTTTTGTGGCATTTACTGGGTACACATTCAGTTTGATACAGGCTCTTGTAAAGCGATTTCTCCTAGCCGACATCATATAACCTTATTATTTAAATGATCTAGGACAATCTTGTTGATGACTAAACAACATCTGTTAAACACAATTCTTTGAAAGATGATCAGGTAATGAAGCTCGGAAACTAAGTCGCCGGTACGACTTCTGGGATAAATGTTAAGAATAATTTGCATAAGCCTGATCTGGATATACTGCAGTCTTCTATTATGAGCAGTAGGCAGGTGACCCGAGACATTAGAATAATAGTTAAAATGGGTAAAACAAAGATATGATATAGGATTTTACGTGTTTGTGGGGATATAAGGAGAAGTTTTGAGAATTTCAATTGCTTTATTGAGCTTGAAACGTTTCTACTTCTATGACGTGGGATAATGGATATTTCAGATCCACAGAGTGCGCAGGGTCCCCAAGACAAACTGTCAGGCTACTGGGAACGCACTCGGGCACTGATCCTGGCCAACGAGGGAGTTCGATTCAACCTGTCACCTTGTCTGGATCAAGGAGGTTGGAAAGGAAGACCTGTAATGACAACCAAAGCAAATTAATGCAATACTGACATATAATTCTTTGAGCAGGTATACAGGATTCAAATCGTGGTAGCGTATAATCCCTGCAAAGAAGATCCCTACTCTATGAATTATCTGTACTCTTATAGTTATCTTTAACCGAAGTTCAATAGAAAATATATACAAAATATATATAGCCCTAGCTATAACGCGAGCAGGCCTGGTCACAGCCACAGTCTGGTCACGACCGGTTCTCTCATGGATGGGTCCAGCTTCTATCTTCCTTCCCCAGGGCTTTGTGGAAAGGTCCAACGTCTGCCTTCCTTCCCCAGGTCTTCGTTCACTCCCGTATGGATGAACACTGCGTCGTGTCTCGTCTCACACGACCTGGCCCTCCCGTGGTTATGTCCGACGTGTGTCTTCCTTCCCCCGGTCTTCCTCCCTCGGGTGGTATGGACTTCTCGTCGTCGTCGTGTCTCGTCTTACACGACTAAGCCCCTCCAAGCGTTGATAACCGTCAATGGATGCGGACGGCCTGGGCACGACAGTACTATCACAGTACGAAGGCTTCTACGGCACCGGCCCGTCTCTCTGTAACACCGCAGGACTATTCAACTGCACGGCTCACCACAGTAGCAGACGGCACCCCTTGTAGGAATACACCCCCAGGCTTCAGCGACCCCGCTCACGGCGACTCACTCCGCGGCCCGGCTCCAAGGATGAATCAAGGCTAGAGTTCACGGCTACACGGTCCACATAGGATCGGACATCAATAACACACGGTGGATAGGCAGGTACCTGGTCTAGTAATCCTCTCCCTATACTACTGTATGGGCACCTGGAATCGGCACCCTCCTTCTATACTACTGTATGGTCAACTAGTATAGGAACCCTCCTTCTATACTACTGTATGGTCAGTTGACCCTTGAACCCTCTCTCTATACTACTGCATGGTCATCCGCAATATATGGGCATCTGGTCAAGGATTCCCCCTCTATATACTACTGTATGAGACAGTAGTAATCTATCATTGGCCGTGAATTACTCAATATATGTACAGGGTGGTGAGAGATCATGCTTATGGGGCCGTGAATGGGCAATCGTTTATCGTACGATTGACTGGATAAATGTATATTTATCAAGCTATAGGCTCGAACCTATAGCTTGTGGGTGTTAGCATGAATGTATTTCAACCCGTGGGTTGTGGTTTAAGTACATGTGTGCATGAATAATTGTTTATGTAGGAACTGTGTATGATATGTTTTAGCTATATCTTCTTCACAGGGACTCTCATCCCTTACCAGATACAGCTTAATAGATACACGAACCACAGCGCAATCTTTGAACAACTGTGCGATACGGTTGAAAGCAAAGAGAGATGCGGCTAATGTATGGCCATGCTATCGACTCGAACGCCGTTAGTTAATTCCCAGAGCTGAACCCGTACTGGCGTACGGTAGAGAATAAGAATAACCATTGGTGATAAGCGTCTATACTCTTAACTTCCAGCGCAATATTCGTTCAACTGTGCATTACGGTTGATGCCGAATAGAGATCGAAGTAGAGTAAACACGGCCCGGACATGTGAATGTAAGTGTGTGTAAATGTATGCAATGATGATGCTATAATATTCGGCGGCCTGGTCCCGGCACAAATTCGGCGGCGGTACTTCTCCAATTCGGCGGCGGCCTTTCTCCGGCCCGGCAATGTACAAATTCGGCGGCGGGCTTTCTCCGGCCCGGCAATGTATTGGATTTCTTCTCCCCAAATGATTTGGCGTGTGCTCTCACCTCGATGTTTCTGCTGGTCTCCCTCGTTTCAGCTGGAGTCCGGCTTATATAGGGCTACCGCTCTTCTGCGGATAAAGGCAGAAACACGTCGTCGAAGATGACAGCGCCCTCTTTATTGTCACTTACACCACTTCCCGATCAGTTTATCTGGACTTCGCTGGATAAATATGGCTATGGAGGAACAAACCGTAATTCATAACGGACATAACTGGTAAATCTCAGCTTCCAACTCCCTCTAGTTAATTCATACGAGGACCGCAAAGTTCACTGTCCCTCATCTGCATATTTACCGAAATCGACTTCCGCATTCCTGACTGACGTCATTTTCAGCGAAGCGAGTGGGCTTACCAGAGTCCCTTCCACCGTCCAGACTGGTCGTTTGAGATAACTTCACCGGGATTTCGAGGCATTGTCTGTCTCCCGGATTATTATAGTTCATTCTAGGCAAATTACAGCGTTGAATTCCATCAGGTAAGTCAACCGCACACATAAACACAATGTAACTTTCGATTTCACAGTAGTCACGTGTCAGAACACAAGCAGTGGCTGATTAAAGGGGATCCCAAGGGGTCGCTGTCATTCTGCACTTTCGTTACACTACCCCCGCCTTCGAAGATCATGACGCCCTCGTCATGGCTCTCGTCACGCTACCAGTAGCACGGGTGTGCAGAATGGAACATATGTACAACGTATATACAACAGAATTACAGGACGACGGTCTTCTTGACTTCCTGGCCAAGTCGTCGTCACCTGCAATGGACATCAGGTCCACAGCAGGCCACAGCTGTCTCCCGCTGGAGTCATGCATCATGCATCTGAGGCAGTAAAGCCTCAGAATCGACCATCCTGTGTTCGTCGTCCACAGGGGTACTTGGAGGTCGGACCTGCACCACAGGTCATCCCTCGACGATCACGGTCATCAACCGTATTTCTCCGGCCGTACGGTCGTGCATCTCCTGTCCACTGGCAGGCTAAAACGTAGTCATTAAAACGCCCCGGTCGCTGGATACGACGTCCACGAGTCGTTCGTGGAGGACTCCACGTCTCCGGCAAGGCCATCTGCTCTTCCGAAAGAGGCGACTCGACTTCAATAGGGGGATCCGGCGGTAACCCAACCTCGTAGTCTGCCAATCTCCGAGGACGACGGGTTCTCCGCCCACTTCTCGTCTGCCGAGGTGCTGGAGATCTCACTGCGGTTGGATGCTCCACCGGATATGGACAGACTGCCGCAGGCTCCGAGTCATTCTCAGACTCGACATCACCATCATTCTCTGTAGACTCAGTGGTCTCACTATCCGATGTCTCTCTGGGGTAGAAGGGCTTAAGAAGATCATGATGGACTACACGGAGGCCACCAGCCTCGTCGGCGATGCGATATGTCACATCATTCAGGGCTTCTTTCACAGTATAAGGTCCTCCCCACCGGTCTCGTAGTTTCCGGATCTCCCCACGCTTAGTGGCGGAAATATACAGGTAAACCTGATCACCAGGCTTGTATCTGTGAGGAAAAGCTTTCGTATCGTAGATACGCTTCTGCCGTCTCAAGCTCTTCTTCGTAGTCTCTCGGGCAAACTCGTGTATCTCAGCCATCTCATCCCGGAGATCTTCGACCCACTGTGTCGGCTCTACCTGCTGTTTAGGAGGTGCTCCCAAAGTCAGGTGCGACGGCAAGGTGATTTCCCTCCCAAACACCATCATGTTTGGGGAATATCCCGTCGTCTCATGCACGGTGGCACGGTATGACATCAGCACCAACGGAATGTGAAGGTCCCAGTCGTCCGGGTGACGGTCAATGCTGGCATGCAACATCTGGGCTAAGGTCCGATTGAACCGTTCAATCATGCCGTTCGACTGGGGGTGATAGGGTGTAGTCCTCGTTTTTCTCATTCCGAGTATGCGGCACATCCCCTGGAATACTCTGCTTTCAAACTGACGTCCCTGGTCAGAGTGGATTGCCATTGGTACGCCAAATCGGGTCACGAAGTGGTCCACGACAGCTTGGGCAACCGTCGTGGCTTCCTGATTGGGTAAGGCTACAGCTTCCACCCAACGGGTGAAATAGTCTCCGATGACGACTACGTATCGATTTCCCTGACCGGTTTCTGCCAATGGCCCGAGAATATCAATAGCTGCTCTGTCTCCTGGACTTCCGGTCATTTGACCGCGATGAGGACCTCTGGGCTTCCGTCCTGCCAACTTCCTACGGTTGCACACGTCGCAACTCCGGCACCATTGCCGAACATCGGTCTGTAGACCAGGCCACATGTACGCCTGCCTCACTTTTGCCAGGGTTTTCTTCACCCCAAGGTGACCACCGGTAACACTGTCATGACACTCTTTCAAGACTTTCCGTCTGAGGGAGCGAGGGACCACCAGAAGCCGTCGTTTCACTTCTCCCCGAGCATTCACCCATCTCCGCACAAGCAAGGATCCACTCATCTCCAGTAGATCGAAGGCACCCCACAGGTTTTTAGTTACTGGCCCATATTGACTGATGTCCTCCCTGGCGGGTCGACTGCCTTTCTTTACCCACTCCAGGACAGGCTGCAAGTCTGGGTCCGCGGCCTGAGCTTGACTGAAGTCTGCAGTCGGCGGTACGATCTCCGTAACACGGGCAGCTTCCTGGACCTCGGAACCTGACCGTCCACACTGCTTGCACGGGATTCGGCTCATGGCGTCAGCGTTTCCGTGCTTCCGTCCGGGTCGATGCTGGATTTCAAAGTCGTAGACTCCGAGGGCTTGTATCCAGCGAGGTAATTGTCCCTCCGGTTCTTTAAACCGCATTAACCACCTCAGGGACCCATGGTCAGTGCGCAGTAGAAATTTTCGGCCAAACAGATAATGCCGAAAGTACTTCACAAAGTACACGACAGCCAGAAGTTCCCTTCTAGTCACACAGTAGGCACGTTCTGTTTTGGACAGCACCCTGCTGGCATAGGCTACGACCTTTTCCTCCCCGTTGATCTCCTGGGACAGGACGGCCCCAATGCCGAAATTGCTGGCATCTGTGTCCAGGATGAAGGACTGTCGGAAATCTGGCATCATTAACATAGGTGCGGTCGTCAGCTTCTGTCTTAGGTGGTCGAACGCCGTCTGGGCTGTATCATCCCACGTAAATACCGCCTTCTTCTCCGTCAGTCGATGAAGAGGGGCTGCTACAGTCGCAAAGTCTCTTATAAAACGCCGGTAGTACCCACACAGGCCAAGAAAACTTCTGACATCCGTCTGGGAAACAGGCGTCGGCCACTCTCGTACAGCCCGAATCTTCTCTGGATCAGTACCAATCCCGTCTTGGGTCACTATATGACCAAGGTAGAGCACCTGTCGTTTCCCGATGACGCATTTCGAGGGCTTCAATTTCAGGCCGTGTTGTTGCAGCCTCTGGAAAACTTCCTCCAATCGTTGGATCATCTCCTCGAAGGTCCGGCCAAAAACTATTATGTCGTCGAGGTACACTAAGCACGTCTCGTACTGGAGGCCTGCCAAAATTGCCTCCATTAATCGCTCGAAGGTTCCTGGAGCATTACAAAGCCCGAAAGGCATGGCCCGGAATTGGTACAGGCCCCGTCGAGTGGCAAAGGCGGTCTTACATCTGTCTTCCGGGGCTACTTCGACCTGCCAGTACCCCGACATCAGGTCGAGCGTACTCCACCAGCAGGCACCAGACAGAGAATCCAGGGAATCGTCGATTCTCGGCAGGGGGTAGGCATCTTTCTCCGTTACTTTGTTGAGGGCTCGGTAATCAACGCAGAATCGCATTTTCCCATCCTTCTTCCGTACTAGAACGACCGGAGCAGACCAAGGCCCATGAGATGGCTCGATGACTCCCCGCTGCAGCATGTCTTCAACCTGGTCGTCTATTATTCCACGGGCATGGAGGGGCGGACGTCGTGGAGGAATCCGGATAGGTGGCGCATTCCCCGTCTTGATATGATGTTGCACCATCGTTGTTCGCCCCATATCACTGTCATCCTTGGCAAACAAGTGGGTGAAGCGAGTAACCAAGTCTTCCACAGCTAAAGCTCTCTCAACCTCTAATCCCTCACTGGACTGTTGAACTAAGGCCCGTAGGTGCGGTGGACATCTTGGGGTTGGCACCGTTGCTTCACCAGAGGCTGGACCATGCTGGTTCAAAGGCTCTGTAGTACGTGGAGCTGAATTATCCACTACCTCCACTTCAGTCAAACTACCACACAGAGTGCCGGCTTGTACTATGGCAGGGTCAGTGGACAGGTTAAGGAACCGCAGGGTAACTTCATGGTCACGGTCAACTTCGGCCAGGGCTCTGGCCACCATGGTTCCAGTCTTCTGTGTGAACCCAATGATATTTTCCACCATTCCGACCTCCCCCGGTAGAGCACCTCGGACGGTCCCCGTCACCACTGCCTCAGCTCCAGCTGGGATAGTAAAAGTCTCCGTTACAGACACCCGATGGCATTCGTGGCTCCCCACGACCTCACACTGGATATATCGGCCGCCATACTTCACCCGGTGCTTCTCCGTATCAATTGCAGTACAGTGAGTACTCAGGAAATCATAACCCAGGAGGGCATCCACGGTCAGTGTCCCAACAATCATCGTCTGAGTCCGGGTAGTCCCATCTATCGTGACCTTAAAGTCTGCTTCACCCTGTAGTGGCATACACGTACCATCGGCCATACGAATGGACGCAAAGGAGGGACTTCTCAATGCCGGCCTAAGTCGGGGACTCAGCTGGTTGTACACCCGCACGTTCAGAAGAGAAACTGATGCACCTGTGTCGACGCAGCACCACAATCCTACGGATCCCATCTTGGCCGGGAGATACAATCCGGCCTCCCCAGAGTTATTCACCGTAGGAGGTTTCGGTGGAGGTTTCGGTTGTCTTGGGGGTTGATGATCATCCGGCCTGCGCAACTCTGGACAATTCACACGGTAATGGCCGTCTCTTCCGCATGACCAGCATCCTGACGTACGATCATGGCTGTCGTATGGTTGTTGACGGTCACGTCTATGCCCCCATCTGGACTGGTATCGTCCTGGCCGTTGTGGTCTTGGTGGTTCACTGTCCTCCTGAATAACCTCCTTTAACCTCTTCACTTCTTCCCGCAACTGTTGATTCTCAGTCTCATCCTCTTCCGGGGGTGCGGCTGCCTTATCTCCCTCTTCCGGGGCAGTTGACTTGGCTGTCGGCCAGGGTTTCCGGCGCTGGGAGATCTTGTATGCCTCCAGTTCCACGGCCGCGTGTACGGCCGCATCCAAGGTTTTAGGCCTAGTTTGCCAGACCTGAAACCTCAACTGGTCCTTGGCTAGGGTATCCTGAACATCGTCTCCGGCGTCGGGATAGGCCAGCTGTGCCAGGCGGATTAGTGCTTGAGCCAGGCCCGGAAGATCTTCTTCCCTCTCGCGGTGTCTAGACCTCAGCTGTGCCTTGTACATATCCATCTTATTAGGCGGGGCAAATCGCTTCTCCAAGGCTTCCTTCAAGCGGTCGTAGTCGGTACTTCCTGGTGCAGACTTATGGCTGGCTAACACCTGTTGCGCTGACCCCCTTAAAGCGACGGCCAGGTATTGACCCTGCTGTTGGTAGGTCCATCCATTGATCACGGCGCAGTGCCCGAAGTGAGCCAAATAATCCCGCCATGGCGTGGTACCATCATAGGTAGCGGCCTTCACCATTGTCGTCTTCGGCCATCTAGGTTCCCCCATAGGCGTGGACAACTGTAACGGGTGGTCCCATGAAACTGAAGGTGGTTCGTCCCGGCGTCTTCTTGGCGGTGACTCATCTCGCCTCGACGTCGTCCCCGATGCGGCTCCGTCTCGACCCCGTTCCAGTCCGGCCGGCCCAGAACGAGTGTAATCTTCTGGCTTCGGTGGAGTCATCTCCTCACTGGCACTTTGATTTCTCAGTATCGTCGACATCTGGCCCATCATGGAGGTCATTGACGTACACAAGACGTGGATGGCGCTACGATGGTCTTCTACCTCTCGTCTCAGGTCAACGTCAGGCTGCACGTCTTCTGGCTCACACCCTCTACTAGTTGGTCGATCTTCAGTAGCAATCACCGTTGAAGGTTGAGGCGTCAGGTCAGCTGGTGGTTCCATCACCGATTCTAGTTCTTGCGTGGACAAGTCAAGAAGATTTTCGTAACCAAGTGTCGCCGTAGTTGATCGTCCGGAAGCCACGCCTCTTCCCGTCTCACGTCGTTCCCGTGGACTCGGCGTCGTGGAGTATTCCGGTCGGGCTTCTCTTCCGTCAGATGGTTGGCCCCGGACTCCCGGTTGTCGTAACTCGGCGCAGAAATCTTCAGTTCTATTCATGGTTGTCTGGTCCGGATCCATTCTATCCACCAGGCTTGGTCCCCTTTCCTTCGTCTCCCAGAAGTTGGCCATCCCACCGCTGCCACCAGTTGAAACGTTTCTACTTCTATAACGTGGGATAATGGATATTTCAGATCCACAGAGTGCGCAGGGTCCCCAAGACAAACTGTCATGCTACTGGGAACGCACTCGGGCACTGATCCTGGCCAACGAGGGAGTTCGATTCAACCTGTCACCTTGTCTGGATCAAGGAGGTTGGAAAGGAAGACCTGTAATGACAACCAAAGCAAATTAATGCAATACTGACATATAATTCTTTGAGCAGGTATACAGGATTCAAATCGTGGTAGCGTATAATCCCTGCAAAGAAGATCCCTACTCTATGAATTATCTGTACTCTTATAGTTATCTTTAACCGAAGTTCAATAGAAAATATATACAAAATATATATAGCCCTAGCTATAACGCGAGCAGGCCTGGTCACAGCCACAGTCTGGTCACGACCGGTTCTCTCATGGATGGGTCCAGCTTCTATCTTCCTTCCCCAGGGCTTTGTGGAAAGGTCCAACGTCTGCCTTCCTTCCCCAGGTCTTCGTTCACTCCCGTATGGATGAACACTGCGTCGTGTCTCGTCTCACACGACCTGGCCCTCCCGTGGTTATGTCCGACGTGTGTCTTCCTTCCCCCGGTCTTCCTCCCTCGGGTGGTATGGACTTCTCGTCGTCGTCGTGTCTCGTCTTACACGACTAAGCCCCTCCAAGCGTTGATAACCGTCAATGGATGCGGACGGCCTGGGCACGACAGTACTATCACAGTACGAAGGCTTCTACGGCACCGGCCCGTCTCTCTGTAACACCGCAGGACTATTCAACTGCACGGCTCACCACAGTAGCAGACGGCACCCCTTGTAGGAATACACCCCCAGGCTTCAGCGACCCCGCTCACGGCGACTCACTCCGCGGCCCGGCTCCAAGGATGAATCAAGGCTAGAGTTCACGGCTACACGGTCCACATAGGATCGGACATCAATAACACACGGTGGATAGGCAGGTACCTGGTCTAGTAATCCTCTCCCTATACTACTGTATGGGCACCTGGAATCGGCACCCTCCTTCTATACTACTGTATGGTCAACTAGTATAGGGACCCTCCTTCTATACTACTGTATGGTCAGTTGACCCTTGAACCCTCTCTCTATACTACCGCATGGTCATCCGCAATATATGGGCATCTGGTCAAGGATTCCCCCTCTATATACTACTGTATGAGACAGTAGTAATCTATCATTGGCCGTGAATTACTCAATATATGTACAGGGTGGTGAGAGATCATGCTTATGGGGCCGTGAATGGGCAATCGTTTATCGTACGATTGACTGGATAAATGTATATTTATCAAGCTATAGGCTCGAACCTATAGCTTGTGGGTGTTAGCATGAATGTATTTCAACCCGTGGGTTGTGGTTTAAGTACATGTGTGCATGAATAATTGTTTATGTAGGAACTGTGTATGATATGTTTTAGCTATATCTTCTTCACAGGGACTCTCATCCCTTACCAGATACAGCTTAATAGATACACGAACCACAGCGCAATCTTTGAACAACTGTGCGATACGGTTGAAAGCAAAGAGAGATGCGGCTAATGTATGGCCATGCTATCGACTCGAACGCCGTTAGTTAATTCCCAGAGCTGAGCCCGTACTGCCGTACGGTAGAGAATAAGAATAACCATTGGTGATAAGCGTCTATACTCTTAACTTCCAGCGCAATATTCGTGCAACTGTGCATTACGGTTGATGCCGAATAGAGATCGAAGTAGAGTAAACACGGCCCGGACATGTGAATGTAAGTGTGTGTAAATGTATGCAATGATGATGCTATAATATTCGGCGGCCTGGTCCCGGCACAAATTCGGCGGCGGTACTTCTCCAATTCGGCGGCGGCCTTTCTCCGGCCCGGCAATGTACAAATTCGGCGGCGGGCTTTCTCCGGCCCGGCAATGTATTGGATTTCTTCTCCCCAAATGATTTGGCGTGTGCTCTCACCTCGATGTTTCTGCTGGTCTCCCTCGTTTCAGCTGGAGTCCGGCTTATATAGGGCTACCGCTCTTCTGCGGATAAAGGCAGAAACACGTCGTCGAAGATGACAGCGCCCTCTTTATTGTCACTTACACCACTTCCCGATCAGTTTATCTGGACTTCGCTGGATAAATATGGCTATGGAGGAACAAACCGTAATTCATAACGGACATAACTGGTAAATCTCAGCTTCCAACTCCCTCTAGTTAATTCATACGAGGACCGCAAAGTTCACTGTCCCTCATCTGCATATTTACCGAAATCGACTTCCGCATTCCTGACTGACGTCATTTTCAGCGAAGCGAGTGGGCTTACCAGAGTCCCTTCCACCGTCCAGACTGGTCGTTTGAGATAACTTCACCGGGATTTCGAGGCATTGTCTGTCTCCCGGATTATTATAGTTCATTCTAGGCAAATTACAGCGTTGAATTCCATCAGGTAAGTCAACCGCACACATAAACACAATGTAACTTTCGATTTCACAGTAGTCACGTGTCAGAACACAAGCAGTGGCTGATTAAAGGGGATCCCAAGGGGTCGCTGTCATTCTGCACTTTCGTTACAAGCTTACTGATAGTTGATTTAAGAGGATCTCTAAACTGCATATTATGATCAACAGTGACCCCCAGGTAGTCATTGTTTGTTGTTTGTAGTATGGTTTGTCAAAGTCAGTTAAGGAAATGCCATTGTGACTTGATCTGAGGCCCTTGGATTTGCTACACGTGATAATACATTTAGTCTTTCCAGTATGAATACTGACTTGATTAGCTCGAAGCCAATCACGAACAGAGGACATTTTAGTTTTCAAAACTGTTGTAAGTTGATCTGTTGCTGTGAGCGTTTTGAAAAGTTGTGACATTAGCATACATGTTGAGTTGTGTGAACTAGCCACAAACACAGAAGAACCATTGATGCAGAAGACCTACCAACACATCCTTTTGTAACCGATCAGTTGTGTGACTGTCAGATGTAAGAAACGACGCATAGTAAAATGGGTTAAATGTTCATGAAGTACAAGTTACCAGCCCTACTGGTAAAGATTCCGATGTCGAAACCTCACCATTGTTGGTCATTTGAATGATAACAGTTTGGAATGCCGAAAACAAAAATTGCCACCATTAAATGATAGAATCCAAAAATTGCCTCACCGGGTAGATTTAAGCAACTCAGTTAAAATACTTCATTCTTGCCGCATCTTCGGAGGCCTCAATAGTTTACGGTGAGCTGGTAAACATTGTCAAGGACTGACCTTAACTGCCCCGGATTTGGGTAAATATATGTTTTGATGAGTGCCAGTTTATTATCAAAGTTTACGCGATCGTGCGGACGCATGGGAATCGAATCCTTCTATTGTCCTGCATACCAGGCCGTTATTATTATAAGAGCTTATTGTCAGCATTCCAACTCGGTCAACTTGATTCACTATCAGAACTCCTCCGATGCGGCCCCGACATCAACTCTGGCTCACTAAGCTGTTTGAGACACATAATACATATATTAATCATACGGTCACACTAAAGGTCACAGGAGAAATCCGTAGCTCAAATGGGATTTCTGTATTTTAGTGACATAATAAAATAACTCTGTAACAGTGGACGCTGGTATAAAACAAACCCTTCTTTCTGAAGACGACCGATCTGCCGCAAAAGTGCCAATGATATTCAAACGTGCCTTCAACTCGACAGCTGCAGTTGGGAAGATTTTCGATAGCTGTCGACAAAAGACAGATTCCACCGAAAGATTCCCCCTAACAGACAATTATTTATTGGGAAGAATTTCAGTGAGAAATGCATTCAGAACAGTCTAACGAAAATCTACGAAGAGACCGGATATACACTCGGAAGATTCTAACATGAATTTCCGATAAAACTCCAGATGTGATGGACCGGAAGAGCCGAACGACTTACGCGGATCCACGACCTGTATGTGTTCAAAATCACTACCAGAATGTGTAATTTAGGTCGAATCTAAGTCGATAAGCGCTAGTGAGGAGGAATTCTCCTTCACGAATGAAAGATACATTTTTGTTATTGCGGATTCAGAGTTTGCAAATGATATAGTTCCAGTGACGTCATCATTAGCAAGTCCGATAGGACTATATCTCCGATAACTGGCGAATGTGACCGATGGTATTTTACCCCCGATAACTGGCGAATGTGACCGATGGTTCTATATCCCTGATAACTGGGGCATGTGACCGATGGTACTATATCCCTGATAACTGGCGAATGTACCGATGGTACAATATCCATGATAATGGCGAATGTGACCGATGGTACTATATCCCTGATAACTGGCGAATTCCACCGAAAGATTCCCCTAACAGACAATTATTTATTGGGGACAGTTTCAGTGACAAATGCATTCAGGACAGTCTAACGAAAATCTACAAAGGGACCGGATATACACTCGGAAGATTCTAACATGAATTTCCGATAAAAGTCCAGATGTGATGTACCGGAAGAGCCGAACAACTTACGTGGATCCACGATCTGTATGTGTTCAAATTCACTACCAGAATGTGTAATTTAGATCGAATCGATAACCACTAGTGAGGGGGAATTCTCGTTCACGAATGAAAGTATACAATTTTTGCTATTGCGGATTCAGAGTTTGCAAATGATATAGTTCCAGTGACGTCATCATTAGCAAGTCCGATAGGACTATATCTCTGATAACTGGCGAATGTGACCGATGGTACTATATCCTTGATAACTGGCAAATGTGACCGATAGTACTATATCCCTGATAACTGGCGAATGTGACCGATGCTACTATATCCCTGATAACTGGCGAATGTGACCGATGGTACTATATCCCGGATAACTGGCGCCTGTGACCGATGGTACTATATCCCTGATAACTGGCGAATGTGACCGATGGTTCTATATCCCTGATAACTGGGGCATGTGACCGATGGTACTATATCCCTGATAACTGGCGATTGTGACCGATGGTTCTATATCCCTGATAACTGGGGCATGTGACCGATGGTACTATATCCCTGATAACTGGGGCATGTGACCGATGGTACTATATCCCTGATAACTGGGGCATGTGACCGATGGTACTATATCCCTGATAACTGGCGATTGTGACCGATAGTTCTATATCTCTGATAACTGGGGCATGTGACCGATGGTACTATATCTCTGATAACTGGGGCATGTGACCGATGGTACTATATCCCTGATAACTGGGGTATGTGACCGATGGTACTATATCCCTGATAACTGGCGATTGTGACCGATAGTTCTATATCTCTGATAACTGGGGCATGTGACCGATGGTACTATATCCCTGATAACTGGCGAATGTAACCGATGGTTCTATATCCCTGATAACTGGCGATTGTGACCGATGGTACTATATCCCGGATAACTGGCGATTGTGACCGATAGTTCTATATCTCTGATAACTGGGGCATGTGACCGAAGGTACTACACCCCTGATAACTGGCGAATGTGACCGATAGTACTATATCTCTGATAACTGGGGCATGTGACCGATGGTACTATACCCCTGATAACTGGGGCATGTGACCGAAGGTACTATACCCCTGATAACTGGCGAATGTGACCGATAGTACTATATCTCCGATAACTGACGCATGTGACCGATGGTACTTTATCATATCTCAGAGAAGCATGTAGACTTTTGATTGGCTGACAGACCTCATGTGTGATGCTGTATTGTCAACTTGCTGGTCGAATATATATCGTATACCCCCGTCGCCAAGGGCAACGAACAGGTGTTCACTAGATTCCATCGTCTGCTAAACAAAATGGCTGAATCAGGCAAACGTTTCGCGTCTCACACGGACGATGAAGTTGTTGAAAAGCGGGCTAATATTATTCCCAGCAACACAAAAAAATCGAACAAAGCGTCCGCCAGAACTTTGAAGTATTACCTGAAAGAGAAGGGACAGAGTGAAGAATTCGAAGGATTCTCGGCCGAGAGGTTAGCAGAGGTACTCAGTCATTTTTATTTGGATGCCCGAAAACAAGACGGAGAATTGTACAAAACATCCACTCTCGAAAACTTTCGACATTCTCTGAATCGTTACCTGAAGGCCCCACCGTATTTGAAAACTTTTGATTTGATTAGAAATTCGGAGTTTAATGAAGCCAACGAGTGCTTCAAAACCGCACTTGCAGAGTTGAAGGCATCTGGAAAAGGCGACACCGATCATTATGAGCCCATAAACGAGTCCGATCGTTGTAAACTCTACAAGTCTGTTCTCATGTCCCCAAAAACCCCAACTGGGCTTGCAAATAAAGTTCAGTTCGATGTACGTCTGTTCTTCTTTAGAAGGGGAGTGGAGAATATGGAAAAGATGACAAAAAACACATTCATCATCAAGCGGGACCCGAAAACTGGGCAGAGGTATGTGAAAAAAAAGGAGGATGAACTCACAAAAAATCGCCGGGCCCAGCAAAAAGAGGGTGTTACCGGATTCATGCCTGAAGAAGAAGGTTCCCCGTTCTGTCCTGTTGCTTCATTCGAAAGTTATATCTCCAAACTCCATCCGAAATGTGATCGCTTGTGGCAGTACCCGGTTGATAGTTTCCTCGACGACGATACAGTTTGGTATTATAACAAACCTATTGGGAAACACCGCTTGGCAGCCTTCATGACCAACCTGGGCACTCGTCTGAAACTTTCTGAACCATACACTAACCACAGTATACGAGCAACCGGCATCACCATCCTTGGTAGAAACAACTATTCAGCATCTCAAATAATGGCTGTCACAGGTCACAGATCTGTCTCGTCGCTGTCGGTTTACCAGCGAGTAAGTGATGGCGAGAAACTGCAAATGGGCCACACGGTTGCGTCAGTAGCCTTTCCTGACACGATGGGTTCAACCCGAAAGACGAATACCGGTACGCATACACTTCCAGTAAATGTTCTTGTCAAACCCCATCCTGCAGAAACTGTGACATCATCTTCTCAGTACCCTGCACCCACGTCAAATGATGCCACGTCGGCCGTGTTACACACCCAGGATGTACGAGCAGAAGGCCATGCCGACGACTTTGATTTTGATCTTAATCAGCTGTTTTGTGAATTCGACAGCACCGCTGTCCCGCCCACATCGTGTGACATTCCCACAGCTATCCTGGTCGCCGCAAATCCCTCAGCGCCAATGTTCAATAACTGCACAATAAATGCAATCAACATGATCATGCGAAAATGAAGCAAATACCTATACTTCTGCCAAATTGTGCAGGACAGTTTGATTTTTCCGATTTTTCTCTCGAACTGTAAATTTAAGTCAGTTCATGTTGGTCCTTCTCCTTTGTGATGTTATGGAAACATGACACAAGTGACACTGTCGAGTGACACGGTGTTGAATTATAGACAGAATGGAAATGTAACAGTTCACACGTGTATTTGAAACTTACATATCCACGCAACAGATGTGAATCCGGAACGGGTCTTTCGATGTATTTATTAACAAAAGGTATATAATCTAGATATTATACTCGTCGATGGCTATTAAATATTAAATATGAAATCGAGATTAAGCTTAATGTTCCAGTATTTTATACGTTTCTGATTTTCAGAATAGAACATAAGAGATGAAGCTGAATTTGAAGTTAAATTGTTCATTCTTTATCACCGAAGCCCACCGGTATTTCACACGGAAACCGGGTTCATTGTTCACGGATTACAGTATATGTTATCGTTATCTTTGCTCCTCCCTTAGTACTTTTTAAAAATGAGGATTGTAAAAATGATACATTTGTCTTTGTGTTCATTTTTTCCGGTGCATGCTGTGGATCGTTCTGAAACCAGTGCAAGTCCGATCGAAGTCCGTTCCATTATGTCGGCCTTGAAGTCCAAAGTGATTCTTAATGCTCTGAGATATGATAAATTCGTTATACATCGCCCTTCCGGGGTAATACGGGATTCAATTTGGTTTCTCTCGCCATATTTTTCCTCGGCGGAGAGAAACCAAATCTCATCCCGTATTACCCCGGAAGGGCGACGTATAACTAATAATATCCCGGAGAACTGGCGAATGTGACCGAGGGTACTATATCCCTGATAACTGGCGAATGTGAACGATGGTACACTATCCCTGGTAACTGACGAATGTGACCGATGGTACTAGATCCCTGATAACTGGCGAATGTGACAAATGCACAAAATTACTGGAGCTTCATCCGAGTTTTAAAGTTGACCCGAGATCACATGAAGATTGTTTGTTATGTAATTTCCGAAGCCGAGTTGTTAGATTAGGAAGATTACCGAGAAATATACAAACGATCAGATTTCAGATTAGAGATTATAGGTCATCTTCGTCTGGCAATATGTTTCCCAATGTGAAGGCAGAGGACTGTTCTTTCCCCACCTGACCAGGATAGGAGAGTGTTTGTGAGGTTTATCCACAAATGATACCGACACTGCATCGTCTCACGCATGTATATGTTCTACTTAAGATGGCTTATTCTCAGTAGATCAACTCATATTGGGTCTTTCACCAGATAAAGGAGGCATTATTTGTGATTTGAAGGATGAAGTCCACTAACACACGGACCCTGTTAATTGTCAGCCTTGTTCTCATCTTAGCTCTGTTAATTATCGTGTTTGGACTACTAGGATATTACGTCATTGGTGACGGCGCTTCATGTAATTCGTGTCCACGTGAACCAAGTAAGTTCCAACGTGAACCACTGTCATATAATTATAATGCTTGTATTTTCTCTGTGGCGTTGTAGCATTTTCCATTTCAGGTTTGGTGGGTTGTCCGCTTTCAACAACTTTTCAGTTATATCACGACGGAGGAGGAGTTAGGGTGCTCACAATTTTAAAGCAAATACCGCATATATTATACCATTCCATAAACATGCCTTACACTTCTGAATATAGAACCATAGGTTTTTCACCGAATTCTCGAGTCTGAATGTTAGGTGTCGAATGCTTTCCTGTAGAGTCATATGGTTGATTTTTAGTCGCCAGATTTATTACCTGTATATGGTAGGATTCTGCTGGTGGACTGTTAGTCCTCGAGGCCCGCCCTCTGTACATGTCATTCGACAAATATATGTAGGTTTATTGTTTTTGTGGGAAATGTAAGCCGTACGACGTTGGGCATTACAGGTTAGTTTTCCTGAGTATTCTTGCATTTACCAGTTTTACACCATGTTGAGATGTTTACTCCATCAGACGTCCACGATGCTCATCCATTACCATCAGATGAGTTGCTTGACCTGATCTGTCGCCAAAGCTCCCAAGCTTTCGTATCTAATTCCGCTTAAGCCGGTGCTTGGGGCCGTGTGGATACTTCATAGTCTCCACATGAACAGCTGCAATAAAAGCGCGGCTGAGATACTAAGGCTACGTCCGAGAATCCAGCGAATTCTCGGGTCTGACTGTTAGGTGTACTAAGGCTACGTCCGAGAATCCAGCGAATTCTCGGGTCTGACTGTTAGGTGTCGACGAATGCTTTCCTGTAGAGTCACATGGTTGCTTTTTAGTCGCCAGCCGTCGTCAATTTTCCCCACCTCTTGCATATCGCCCCAATTTCAACAAACACACAGTAGCAATAAATAAATGAATATACATGTAGGTATATATAACCTGAATATCTGAATATCGCTGTTTGAGCACTTAGTCAAAAGAACTGTTAGTTCTTCCTTCGCATTAACTATTGCTTTTGTTTCCGCTTCCGATTGGTCGATTTCACATTAATATATATAAATATTCCCTGTTACATCGTTCAAATTTATTAGTCCTTTTATATACGTGCAGGAAAATCTATTTACACTACTTATATTCACAGTTTCCAAGGCCAAGCCTATGTCATAATCCCCTTATCATCAATTTCTCGTCTCTCTCCAGCTCCTGTCCTAGTCTATAGTTTCTCTCTCACTGTGGATCAGATCATATATTTTACATTGTTCATTGTTCAATATTTGAAATCCAGTATTTGAGATAACTATCACAGTGGTATTTCTCGATAACAGAATAATACCGATAAATATCTCGTCTCGAAGGAATCCGGTTTATCTTTATCGATTGTTATCCCTGTTTTCCTCGAAGCACAAGATCATATCGAGCCCGCTTGAAATCAATGGACTTGCGTCGAGAATGAAATCGACATCCCTACAAACGAAGGTATGAACCCTGCGATAGGCTTATGCTTGTAATAAAGCAGGATAGATATTTAGATAGCGAAAGATAATTATATTGTAATTCCACATAGAGGTCTGCAGCCGCATACTTTCTTGGACTGCCACTTCTCTACAAGTTATGTATGGGACGGGAACATCCCCAGTTAAAATTATATAAGCTGGTGCATTATTATTCAGTATAATCTACTTATTCAGAGCCTTCTTTTATAATATGAAATTCGTCCAGGTAATACGCATTGAAATAGATTATGTAAGTGTAGACTAAAAGTCAATATCTGTCTATCAGAGCGAAGAGATATTCTTTATGGATAATAATAATTTGATAGCAACTGGGCATGAAACGTGTAGTACCTGGTTTCGTCAGAGTCCTCCCCGCTATTCAGAAAAAAATATAGTGGCTTTGAAATTATGTTGCCGTTGGAATTTTATCAAATATATCTTCATCTCTGGTTTCATTGTTCGGACGAATACGGTAATGTGGATCAAAATACCGAGCGTCAAATCTTGTGGCGGAAGTAAAAATGCTCGTCCACGGATAATAACGGTCTCAATTGCCGGTCAGCTCATGGGCTAGCTCTCGTGTGGTTACAGTGCACACGGTGAGCACAAGGGTCACCAGTTCCCGCAGAACACCTTCTTCGAGATCATTTTGAACAGCCGTTCGTATACGTTTCTATATTGGCTGGTCAAATAAAACTGCTGAGCTGTTGGCCTGCGGTGGCCTCGCGTGGCGAAATTATCAAGCAAGTTTGATATTTTTCTCCCGTCCTCGCGAGGCCAAAAACTCACCGAAAACTGCCCGCACACGAGAGCTAGCGCCTGAGCTGACAGGCAATTGAGGCCGTTAGGCCAGCTGATAGTTCTCGTATGGGCGGGGCTTAACCGAGCATCAGAAATTCAAATCACCGATCAAAGATTAATAAAGCTCACACGAAGTGATTTTGTTTTTATTATGGTATCGAGAAATCAGGGGGTTTTTGGGGCTATTTTTGTTCCCAACAATCAGGCAACCAGTTTTTAAGCTGGTGCTAATGCTGTGATATGAATTCGGTGTTTGGATTACGGACGCGAAAATTTTTTAATGGGCGACAGCTGAATATTGAATGACGGGCTAGACGCTTGTTTTCGAAATCTACATATTCATTTGCAAAGATTTTAGCTGTTATTTTTGTGCTATTATTGAAGTATAATGGAAGTGTTGATTGTAGCAGTCGGAGATTAAGTGTACACAGCAAAAATAGCGTCAGTACTGTTTCAGTACATTTCTACCAAAGTACTGAAACACTACTGAAGTATTACAGTACTGAAAGAGAACTGAAATATTACAGTACTGAAACAGTGCTGAAATATTTCAGTACTGAAACAGTAGTGGATCAGTACTGTTTTATATCAGTAATGTTTCAATGCAGTTGTATTTCAGTATTGGTTCAGGACTTTGGTAGAAATGTACTGAAACAATACTGACTTATTTTTGCTCTATATCCTGTGGGTCCTGCTCATCTTCTACCTTACCGAAATACTGAAATCTTTAAAATTATCAATCTCCATCTCGCTTAAAACTATATTAACACGAAATCATAATAAAGATGACAAAAAAAACGGAAAAAGCACGAAATAAATTTTGCTGTACCTACAAAAATTATGTACTGAACATGCACATAGGCTGATAGGTCACTCTCACAAATCTTCCCTGTAAAGTTTTTGAATAATGTAGGGTCTCGGTGATTTTTAAATTCAACTAGCTCAAACATGTCGAAGGTAGTGATGGGTAAGGTTTGATGTGAAGAAAACTGCACTGAACAGGTTCCCAAAAAGGATGTATCGTAAACTAAAAGATAACAGCATCGTTAATACATACCCACAGCAACTAGAGAAAACGGAATATTGCGCAAGATAGATGCAGCAACGATAAAAATAACCTAATATGAGAATGTGAAAAACGGACTAACTATGCATGCATTAGTAAAGGCTTTTGCGGTGGAAATTCCCTGCATACCCGAAACCTTTTTTAACTTGTAGAGGGGATGTATGTGCACATATTCTGACCGGTTGTCAGCTGTGCATTGGTTTTCAGGGCGGTAAAATGCGATTAATTTTCAAATTCACGAAAACATTGGCACCTATTGACACCTTTCCGTGAAAGGATCAAGAACACGAAGAAACACAGCCAGTCATTTGTTCTTTGTTTGGTCTTTTTTCACGCCAGATATATTGAATTCCTGGACAATTGGGATCTGAAACTCGACAAATATCTGTATGTATCTCTGCTGCTTTGTCGCTGAATGTTACTGGAATTGAAAGAATGAACATATATATGAATAGTTTACATTTCACGGCGCTAACTGTTGTCATATTGATTCTGATACGATATTGAATATGAGGCTTGGGTTTTTGGAGTGTTTTGTAAACATCATTATGATATACGCATTTTTAAAACAGGAAGATACATTTATCATCATTGCTCCACAGTAGACAGCATATTCCGACTTTATTTATCGCAAACAATCGCCTAGCGACACAAATTATTATAAGCAGATGAAATGGATCGTATGATATGTCAATTCTTTATGATTGGTTTTTCTTCAAATTGAACAAGAAAACAAACAAATGTCTTGATCGTATTTCTTACAATGAGTGAGTCAGAACGCTCGGAGAAGTCTTTATTTCTACATTTCTACAATCATTTTACTTCGAATACCTGTAGTTTGATACACAATTTGTTTCTTTTTATGCTAAAATGGAAAACTTATTATTATTTTCATAAAATTGAGGATTTTCGGAATTCCAGGGGATGGAGTAACAGTTTGCTTTATTTCTCCGACACTAGACCAGCTAATCCAATCATGTTAATATCAAACGATGACAATCGCCGAAATATATCTTATACAGATGATGGGACATAGTTAAAATATTATGGCATTGTGGGGGGTTATTTATGGACAAAATAATAAAAATGCAAATGACTGAAATACGCAGCTTGGAAAAGCCATGGATTTATTCTACAATGATACTATACACCAAACCATTGCAACATGAGAATAGTTTGCTTTTTTGCTCAAGAAATAGAAAAGTTTAGAATAGTTTTGTCAACTATATACTTTTTTGTTATTCATAATATTTCGTTTGGTTAGTAATATTTTTTTCTCAAATATTGGGAGTGGAGTAACATTTGACGTTATTTCCCTGACATTAAACCCGAAGTTTCGATCGATTTATTAACAATCGATATGATATACAAGCAAAGAGTGCAGATATACATAAGTTGAAATGCTGTCAGCACGTGATGTCCGGAGCCGCTATGTTTGACTAGACCTAAATCAGGCCCGGCAGTGCAATAAATTGAACCAGTAGCGCAGGAGCAAAAACTCTTACATAAAATGTCATTTTCACAATAATTTATACATATACGCCGGGCATTCCTTCGTGTAAGAAAGTTTCTTCTCTTTGAGTTTTAGTCATGCCAGATTGGTGGTCGATGCTTCATGTTAGAGAGCAGGAGAATTGTCTGGGTTATTGCCATTACTGTATATGGTGAAAAATCGTGACTGACTGAAACCTGTGTATCCAGCATAGGATATCATAACATCTTTAGCCTCAGCTAGCAGTGGCCTTCTTATGGGACGGCTTTATAAATGTTCCTTCGGTTCTTGCGGTCATCTAAATTATTGAGCGGTATCCTAAAATCTTTAGTCTGAGTTTGCAGCGGGCTTCTTATTCAACGGTGTTCCAAAAAATTAATCTTCTGTTGACAGCGATCTTCTTATTGAGCGGTATTGTAAAAGCACAAATCAGAGTTGGCAGCGGCATTCATATGGAGCGGCTTTCTAAACTCTCCTCTTGGCTCGAGCAGTTCTGTCATTAATCAGTCTTGTTAAAGTTATGGCCATTTGGAAGCGGTCTTCTAGTCCAGAGTATTATTAACTCTCTGTAATCAATTTTGAATGGCCTTTTTATTGAGCGGCCGTCTGAAAAGTATTCTTGGCTTTCACCAGTTTTGTGATTCAGCGGTCTTCCGAAAACAGTAAACGGCCTTCTTTTAGTGCAGTTTTATAAAATATTTCTTCAGTTTGTAGCAGTTTTGTTATTTAGCGGTATTGTAAAAACAATAGTCAGTGTTGACAACGACCTTCACATGGAGCGGCTTTCTGAAATCTCCCGTTGACGCGGTTGGTTTTGTTATTCAGCGATCTTGTTAAATCACATTCATATTGTAGAGGCCTTCTCATCCAACGGTCTTCTGAAATTTTTACATTCAGTTTGCATTCCTGGCCTGCAGCGGTTTTGGATTTCGCCATATAGACCAGCTTTATAAAATCTTCCTTCAGTTTGTAGTGGTCTTCACATGGAGCCGCTTTCTAAAATCTCCCGTTGGTTTGAGCGGTTTTGTTATTCAGCTGTCTTGTTAAATTACATCCATTTGGCAGAATGCAAGCGTTCATTCTAGGCTTGCATTGCTTTCGTTTTTCAGTGGTCCTCTAGTAGTCAGAGCGAACAGCAACACCCATATAGAGCGGCTTTAGAAAATCTTCCTTCTGTTGGCAACGCTGTTGTTATTGAGCGGCATTGTAAAAATAATTCGTGTTGGCAGCGCCCTTCTCATTGAGAGGTGTTCTTAAAATTTAACCTTCAGTTGGCAGCGGTTTTGTTATTGAACAATATTCTAAAACCAATAGTCAAAGAGTTTATAGCGGCCTCCATATGGAGCGGCTTTTTGAAATCTCGCCTTGACTCAAGCGGGTTGTTATTCAGCGGTCCTGTCAAAATTAACTCCATTTGGTAGCGGCCTCCACATTCAGCGGTGTTCTTGAATTTCTATGTTGAGTTTGAAACGGTCTTCTTATTAAGTGGCCTTTTAAAATGTATTCTTGGCTTGCAGAGGTTTTGCTATTCAGCGGTCTTCTTAATATTCTCCTCCATTTGACAGCATCCTTTTTATTCAGCGGTGTTCTTAAATGTTTAGTATCAGTTGGCAGCGGCCTTCTTATTGAGCGGTCTTCTTAAATCTGCATTAAGTTAACATCGGCCTTTAATAAAGCGGCGTTATAACAACTTCAGTTTGTAGTGATCTTGCTATTGGACG
The DNA here is from genome assembly GCA_036873755.1 of Hanleya hanleyi. Taxonomy (NCBI): domain Eukaryota; kingdom Metazoa; phylum Mollusca; class Polyplacophora; order Lepidopleurida; family Hanleyidae; genus Hanleya; species Hanleya hanleyi. The sequence continues at coordinate 19,823 of JAVTVY010016101.1, read as the reverse complement.
GTATTGTTTTGACGGAAAATTTAAGCCGTACGACGTCGGGCATTACAGGTTAATTTCTCTGGGCATTTACCAGGTAACCCAAAGTTGAGGCGTTTACTCCATCAGACGTCCGCGATGCTCATCCATTAACATCAGATGAGTTGTTTGAGCTGATCTGTCATCACAGCTTCCGAGCTAGCGTATCTAATTGCGAATTCCGATAAAGCCGGTGCTAGGGGCCGAGGGGATACTCCATAGTCTCCACACGAGCAGCTGCAATAATAGCGCGGCTGAGATACTAAGGCTACATCCATTTGGCAGTGGCCTTCGTATTCAGCGGTCTTCTTAAATGTCTAGAGTTTGCAATGACCTTCTGATTGAGCGGCATTTTGAATGCATCATTGGCTTGCAGCGATTTTGATCGATTCCTACTTGTTTGACTCAAGATATGTTTGAAATAAGATAATAACCACACCAACATATTCATATCTTGACCGTTTCAATCGGAATGTATCTACAGGTTGGACATACAAGGCAGATAATATCCACAAGTTGAACTTCATTGGTTTAGCTCCTTCTCTGCCGCTTTAGTGGTGCCGAGGCCACATCATTTTTATGCCAACCATTGGATCATGGAAAAACTTAAAACATTTATATTTGTTATATTTTTGATTGCGCTTGTTTGAGCTACAAAATATATGACAAAATTGCTTCTGACATTATGAGAAAACTCAGATATAATATCACGGAATATTATATCTTACACCAGGGCAATCCCGTGCTACATGTAGCTTGTAACTTGGTTCCCTCCCATTATTTGGGATTAAGAGGCCCATCCCACGGTGGTTTAATATACTTGCATATAGTGAAGCAACATTTCGTGAAAGAAAGATCTTTCCAGCCCAGTCATTTTACAAAATATGAAAACTTTGAATTGGAAAGAATAAAGGTCAAATTTGAAAACCACGCTGGTTAGCAACCCGCTGCAACCCAAAGATAGATTTTAGAAAGCCACTCAATTTGAAGCCCACTCCTGGTTGAAGAATTAGAACACAGCTAGGATTTACAAGATGGAGAGCCTTAGATTTATCCTCCTTTGACAACGTTAGGATGTTGAATCGAACCAATAAGAGCACTCGATAGAAATCACGACTGTATCAGCATTAGCCAATTATGGCTTGTCTTGCTACTTAGCAATCCATACAAGTGATATGAACATACTTTTACAGAGTGTCAAAATTGTAACAGGAGCCGTGATTAGCTAATGACATGCATTACATTGAGTGCCTTCATTGGTCGAAAATTGGCATGAGTACAAACCGACCTGAAGGGCTTGGTCACAACACCAGTCTGATCGGAGCTAGAGCCTTCATGTATAACAAGGTACCGGTACATGAAACGATTTTAGAACACCATTGGATAAGAGAACCGCTGACTACTAGAGGTAATGATTTTAGAGGGCCGCTAACTGAGAACGCCGCCGTATATTAAAGGAAAATGTTAATGTTTTAGGAAGACCGCTGAATAAGAAAGCAGCCTCCGAATGAAGGTGAGGATTAAGAAGACTGTTTTTGTCGCTATGGTAACTGTCATCTTGGTCAGTCAGTATTACTTATACAGATTGTTATTGGCTAATGACTTTGCTTTACAATGAGCGCCCTCATCGTTCGAGAGTTGGCATGTAAACAAAGCACCTCAAAGCGCTTGTTCACCGGACCAGTCTGACCAGATCAAAAACCCAAAATGTCTTACGGAAGAACTTGATGCTAAAGGTCACATACCGTACAGACATGTATCCACATGGGATTTCTCGACTCTCTATACAACAATCCCTCATGAGGACCTTATTGACCGTATAAGTTCATTAATAGTATCTGTGTTCATGAAAACTGATCGTAGATATATTAATGTCGGAAGCCATAAAGCATTCTTTAGCTCGACTACATACAAGAGATATCATTCATGGGATGTTTCTTTGTTTGTAGAGTTGCTTGAATTTCTCATTAAAAATATCTATGTGAAATTTGGCAACACAATATATCAGCAGCATATAGCTATTCCAATGGGTACTAATTGTGCACCCCTGTTGGCCGACCTGTATCTGTTCTCTTATGAATATGACTATATGCAGGCGCTTTCAAAACCGATCCATTCAAAGCCCGTTCCCTCTCATTCACCAAACGCTATATAGACGATCTTCTCGCTGTGGATAATCGCTATATAAATGACGCAGTGAAGGATATATATCCACCTTCACTGGATTTGAAGGAAACTACAGATAGCCCTACAGGCACATCTTATTTAGATCTCTACCTCTATAAAATGAAGCGGGCATTCTCTCTCGTCGACTTTATGACAAAAGAGATGATTACAATTTCGACATCGTAAACTATCCCTTTCTGGATAGTAATATTCCAGTTGGACCTGCATATGGCGTATACATGTCTCGCTTAGTAGCATTTGCTAGATCCTGTGTTAAATGTGATGATTTTAATCAACGTCACAAAACATTGTTGCAGAAACTTATAAAACAGGGCTATTCCACCAAGCGCCTCCAGTCAAAGTTTCTCAAATTTGGCGATACATATCGCATGCTGATAGCAAAATACGATCGTAGCGTGCAAGATCTATGGCGCTACGTTTCGTAACATGTGTCTAATTCCGCTTAACTCGGGGCTAGGGGCCGTATGAGCCCATGTACTTCAAGATCCTCATGGTACTCATATGAACAGTCACAATCAAAGCGTGGCTGAGGTACATCATTTTTAGATGACGACTCTATAACGAATATTATGGATTAAGAATACTGATCAGCGATACGGATTTGATATTTTGGAACATCATGATGTCTTGCCGGCATCATTGAAAATTGTTGACCGCTTCTCTTGCAGGAAACAAGCCTATGTTTATGTATACTTTTGTCTTTTTGAATTTGGTGCTAATACTGTTATATGGAAATGGAATAGGTCTTTGGATTATGGACGCGGATATTCTCTGGTGGACGACGGCTGGATTATGAATGACGGACTAGACGCTTGTAATTTACATGATTTTCGATCAACGCTGAATAAGAACACCGCTGGCAACTAGCGGTAAAGATTTTAGAAGGTCACAAAAACTGATAATATCACTGACTAGTGAAGGAAACAATCACAATTTAAGAAACCCGCTTCCGAAATAAGGTGAAATTCAACAAGACTGCTGAATAACAACCGCTTCAAGCCAAGGATAGATTTTAAAATTACAAGCGTCTAGACCGTCATGCATAATTCATCTGTCGTCCATTAAAGAATATCCGCGTCCATAAGGCCGCTCGGGAAGAAGGGCGCTGTGAACAGCGATGTGCTGAATAAGAAGATCACTGGATACCTTATGTAAAGATATCAGAAGCCGCTATAACTGAGAATACCGCAACTGAGGTGGTTGTTCACAAGCCCAGTCAATCCCGAGCATCATAAGTTTGGGGAAATAAAGAATTTCGGAAAGTCGCTGAATGAGAACACCGCTGCCAACTGGAGAGAAAGATTTTAGAAAGCCGCTAACTGAGAAGACCATTGTGAAGTGAAGAAATAAACCCCAACCACCACCTGACTTACTCCAGTTGTGCTTCATACCCCACCCCCCCACCTCTTTTTTTTTTAAATTGAAAGAAGGAGAGTACGATTCTCTCTCTCGTAATCTCTTCCATGAAGCATGGACCTATACGCCGATCAAATAGTTTATGTGGAATGAACTATCCTCCTCATAATCAAATTATACGAGGACTCACATCATTTCTGCGCCTTTTCAAGGCAATGAATGAGACAACGGCATGTAGTGCATATATGTTTCTAGCGATTTTGAATTTTAGTGGATTTCAGCAACGATAGCAGTAAACTTTATCGACGATTCCAGTCAAACCAAGGCTGCACATGACTATTGCTGTTTATTTTAATGTTTCTCACGGTGAAGCGACCAGGCAAGGAAATGTGATCTACAATACAACGCGGGTGACGGCCGCTATATAAAGCCACACCATTCTCCATCTCAACACAACACGGTTTGTCGTTACGTGTAACATGCAGGCTTACATGCCCAAAGACTGGAGAGAGACATTTAACTGCATGATTGTTTTGTTTGTATATTTTTTCTTTCTTTCCACAATACACTGAAGCGAAAGTACATTGTAATGGACAAGACCAGAGCCATGCTGAACAAATTCTCTGTTGCCTTGGAATGAACATTCGATGACGTGTACAGCTACATTAACAGCTGAGTCGTGTTAGAGGGTCAAAACTGGTCATTTATTTTTATTTCTGCATTCAAATATTCACTATTTCCTCTAACATTTGGTGAAAAAATGAAATCAAAATTATAAATAGAAGTGCTTCAATATTAGGTTTAAAATTTTAGTTTCCGAGGCACTGGAACAATTAAACAGATTGCCTTAGCTTGGGCTTGGCTACTATTATTTTTGTCTGTTAAATTTCCCTTTCCAAAACTCATTTCCGCAGTATTATGGTAAGCTAATTATCTATTAGTCCTACTTATTTACATTAATCTATCTATCCCCTTCTGATCAAAACCATGCAAACATCCGTATTTTTGTTTCTAATTATAACAGTGACACTTCTCTCAGACACCCGCCGTGAAGTGATCTACACAGGTGTAAACAATTCTCAGCTGAACAAGTATTAGCAAGTTTTTAAATTTTAACTTGGACTTTAAACCGCCTTGATGAAAAAAACTTAGTGTAATAGTTATCCAGAATAAACAGGAATTCGAGTAGGTCCCATAAGACAGATTAAAAATGTATTTGACAATAGAATTCAAGCAAAAAATTTGGATTAATTCATCAGATGTATAGCTGGACACATTTTGCCCGATTTCTAGCCTTTCATTTTTGTACAAAATCCGAGATTTAAACGTTTATTTTTCGAAAAGTATCCATGCTACGCTTTTGAAATTTGGCATGCTTGTTACTTATAAGGTGATCTAGTAAACTTTATCTCACTTTTTGTAAGTTCGGATTAGTTTTTTAATTATTCAACTTTTAAGACAAACGACCGTAAAATAGTACGTTTTTTTCAATTTATTTGAGTAAAATAGCTGTAAAAACAAAACCAGGCAAAAATTTAAACAAATGAGATGAAGTTCAAATTGTTCGAATTGTCTCCTATCAAGGTATACCATCAAAGTTGAAACAAGACCAATAGTTTTCATGAAATTTCAATTGAAAAATGGACGCTATTGTTTTCATTTTAATTTTTAAAATTGGAATATTTTCTACACAGTAGCAGCGTCGGTTATACAAATCATATAGGTGGAATCCCTACGATGTACGCTTTCATAAAACATATAGTTTATTATGGTAATCTTGTATATTTATTGATACAGACGACAAATTGTCACGGGGGTGCAAAAACTGCCTCTAAGGGGATAGCTATCCTTAACTAATAATCCGATTATTTCTCACAGTACTTGATGAAACAAATTGGCCCCTGCTGATTGTTTTTAGTGGAGTGTGGTTTAATCAGGCTGAACTGCCGGCCACTCACCATGTTTTATAACAACAACAACGATGACCTTTGATTGCCTAATTTGTTGACAAAGCGGCTCTTATTATGCTTGTACAAACGAGTAAAAATAGGACTTGATGACTATACTTACCTAAACTACCAGACGTCTCCATCAGTGAGAAAATCTGACGAAACGAGGCGAAATACAATACCCGCCTTCCCCCCTGCACATGTTCAGTTTAGCAGACAGCCTAACCGGATCAGACCGGAGTGCAGTGGGCGCCAGCGCCACCTTGCGGCTGAAGCCAGCTTTAGCTATAGCGCAAAAGCCGGATTACAGTGGACCAATTAGTCGCTCCTGTTAATTTCGTGCTACAGTCTGCCCAATTTAGTTAGTCGTCTACTTTGGGGCTTGTCAAAAATCAGTAGATAACTCGGCATAAATTTTCTTTTCCGCATCATGTAGAACAAACTAAAATGACCACCATTACTCCTTGATATCGATAATATATCATGCTTGAAATTCTCTCCATATAAAACTCCTGTACGTTTGTTTCTAGCCACATACTGTATATGCAACTCAGTGTATGTAGCACCACTGAGTTGCACATCCGTATAAGCATGGACTCAAGTATCGTTGTTTTCTTCATGCCCAATCATGGGACAAAAATCAACAATTGAACGGCATTAAACGAGTTCTAAACATGTCAAATAGATGGAGATTTATTAAAAATAACAAAAAGTTTCTCAGGGAAAGAGGTATTTATCTTCCAACCAATCATAACGACATACCAGAAGTATACTGGACTCCCAAAATGCATAAAAAGTTTGTCAGTTACTTGCCGAAGGGCGGTGGTTCTCTCCGGGTTCTCCGGCTTCCTCCACCAACCAAACTGACTGTCACCAAATGAGTGAAACAAACTTGAGTGTGACATTAAGCCAAACCCCCCCAAATGCATAAATCACCATACAAAGCTAGATTCATAGCTGGTTCTAGAAGCTGCACCACCAAGCTTCTTTCAACCCTATTGACGAGGGCCCTTTAGGAGGTAAAAGCATTTTGGGAAAGGTATTGCGCCACTATGTATGGCGATGAATGAATGTGGATATTGAAAAACTCAAAATGTCTTACGGAAGGACTTGATGCTAAAGGTCACATACCGTACATACATGTATCCACATGGGCTTTCTCGACTCTCTATACAACAATCCCTCATCAGGACCTTATTGACCGTCTAAGTTCATTAATAGTATCTGTGTTCAATCAAACTGATCGTAGATATATTAATGTCGGAAGCCATAAAGCATTCTTTAGCTCTACTACATACAAGAGATATCATTCATGGGATGTTTCTTTGTTTATAGAGTTGCTTGAATTTCTTATTAAAAATATCTATGTGAAGTTTGGCAACACAATATATCAGCAGCATATAGGTATTCCAATGGGTACTAGTTGTGCACCCCTGTTGGCTGACCTGTATCTGTTCTCTTATGAATATGACTATATGCAGGCGCTTTCAAAAACCGATCCATTCAAAGCCCGTTCCATCTCATTCACCAAACGCTATATAGACGATCTTCTCGCTGTGGATAATTGCTATATAAATGACGCAGTGAAGGATATATATCCAACTTCACTGGATTTGAAGGAAACAACAGATAGCCCTACTGGCACATCATATTTAGATCTATATCTCTATAAAAATGCAGCGGGCATTCTCTCTCGTCGACTTTATGATAAAAAGATGATTACAATTTCGACATCGTAAACTATCCCTTTCTAGACAGTAATATTCCAGTGGGATTTGCATATGGCGTATACGTATCTCGCCTACTAGCATTTGCTAGATCCTGTGTTAAATGTGACGATTTTAATTAACGTCACAAAACATTGTTGCAGAAACTTATAAAACAGGGCTATTCCACCAAGCGCCTCCACCCAAAGTGCCTTTCTAGACAGTAATATTCCAGTGGGATCTGCATATGGCGTATACATATCTCGCCTAGTAGCATTTGCTAGATCCTGTGTTAAATGTGACGATTTTAATCAACGTCACAAAACATTGTTGCAGAAACTTATAAAACAGGGCTATTCCACCAAGCGCCTCCACTCAAAGTTTCTCAAATTTGGTGATACATAGCACATGCTGATAGCAAAATACGAACGTAGTGTGCAAGATCTACGGCGTTACGTTTCGTAACTTGTGTCTAATTCCGCTTAACCCGGGGCTAGGGGCCGTATGAACCTATGTACTTCAAGATCCTCAAGGTGCTCATATCAACCGTCACAATTAAAGCGTGACTGAGATACATCATTCTCCAGATGACGACTTTACAATGATTATGATGGATTAAGAATACTGATCATCGATACGGATTTTATTTTTTTGGAGCATCATGATACATTTGTATCTTGCCGGCATCATTGAAAACTGTTGACCGCTTCTCTCTTGCAGGAAACAAGCTTATGTTCATGTATACTATGGTTGTCTTTTTGAATTTGGTGCTAATACTGTTATATGGAATAGGTCTTTGGATTATAGACGCGGATATTCTTTAATGGACGACGGCTGAATTATGAATGACGGAGTAGAACACAGCGTATCTGACTCATTCCTGCATCGCAAATATACGTAAATAACTCCCACTCATGTCATTGTCTTCCGATCACGATCAACTTGCAGGAAATGGCCAAGTGCAAGAACGAGTCCACTGCGCATGATCCGCTCTCTAAACGTAATTAATACGTCATCCAACAGTGTGGGTGGGGCCTAAACGCACGTGTTCATCATCCATGTGCTTGACCTGTTATAACCACTCGATGCCTTGTTTTTACGACATATCGTAAAGCGTGTATGTTATTTACGTTTAGAAGCAGCTCATGCGCATTGGACTCTTTCTTGCACTTAGCCATTTTCTTCAAGTTTATCGTGATCGGAAAACAGAGACACGAATTGGAGCTACTTATGTCTTGCTGCGATACAGCAATGAGTCAAATACTTTGTGTACGCGACGAGAAGTATATTTGACATGTTTAGAACTCGTTTAATGTCGTTCAATTGTTGATTTTTGTCATGTTTGGGCATGAAGAAAACAACAATGCTTGAGTCCATGCTTATAAGTATGTGCAACTCAGTGGTGCTACATACACTGAGTTGCATATATGTGGCTAGGTTGTTTCATGTACCGAGCCTCAATTACATATGGAGACGTCATAATATATTCGTGTTTACTATCACAAAGGTCAGCAATGCCGTGTACGGTCATAGAGGTGTGTGCGGTTTATCATTCGGCAATTTCACTGGACATGGGATATAAGCGACACTCCAACGGACCTCCTTTATATTACCTTATACGGCATCAATGAACTTTGTGCCAGTGATCATGAATATATTATGACGTCTCCCTATGTAATTGAGACCGGGCACATGAAACGACCGTACTGGAGTTTTATATGGAGAGAATTGCAAAGTCATTTCAAGCGTGATATATTGTCGATATCACGAAGAGACGGTGGTCATTTAGTAGTGTTCGGTTTGTTCTACAAGCTGCAAAAAAGAAGATTTATGCAGAGTTAACTATTGATTTTTGATAAGCTCCGAAGTATGTGACTAATTAAAACGGACAGACTTTAATCGCGAATTGGTGGGATGAGCAAGAGGTCTCACTGACCCGACCACACTATATTTGCATAAATTGGACATATAAAGCGGTCATTTGCCTTTATTGTACACTAAAGTGGGACAACAAAATTATCGCACGTTATTGTTTTCACACGCCCGTCGATAGAAGAGTTTGTATACTCCGATCACGATTTCGGTCTGTCTGTTAACTTTTGCTTGTCCATGCGATAGCTCCAGTTCCAAGTTCCAAAGAGGAATCCTATTCATTTTGAGGTCAAGGGTCAAAGGTAAGTGTGATTGAAAATACAGTAAATCATTGAAAATGTATGTGTTTTATGCCGTGAAGTACCATTCAGACTCGATGTGGATTGTGATGGCAAAGTATCCAAGCTTATTTCTGTTTACCCCTCTGCCAAGTTTATTGTCTGCTGTCTCCGTCTGTCTGTTGATCTTGCTTGTTAAAAAGGAGGATTATAGTCAAGCGTTTTAAATTAGAAACTTTGCAACTGGCGATGGGTCGAAAGCCTGACCTTGGCCTATTTTATCTAGGTCAAATTTCAGTGTTGGTGATAACTTTTGAAGGATTACATCTAGGCTCGCCAAATTCAAACTAAAAATTCGCTGGTGATTGACTTTTCCAATTTTATTGACCGTGGCCTACTTCATCCAGGTCAGTCTACTTTTTGCCGTATCTCGAGGGATCATGGCTCGGCCCATCAAATTTACACTACATATGCAAATAAAAGCCTATTCACCGCTTGACCTCTTCCATCAAGGTCAAATTCTAGTTAATATAATATGTTTTACAGATTTTAGTTAGGCACGCACGGGCGTATATTGTTGATATTCTACCAATTTAAAGTTGGAATGGGTTTGAAACGTGTCGATCCTCTTCCTTTGAGCGTTCTCGCTCATTTCTCTCAGGTGGCTCAGATTAGCTGCCCCGATCGGTCTCGCTCGATCCTGACCGACAGGTCACAATCAGTTTTGTTCTGGATCTCGATGCCATGTTTAATCGACACCACTATGGTGAGGTCACAAGGTCGGAGGACTCTAGACAGATAAGAATAAGATCAAATAACTGATCAATAAAGATGGGCCTATGATATTCACACATATATACAAAGGAAGTGGAGTGCTGTACGTCTGAACGTGTGGTCAATACGTCTGGAGGGTATGTTTCCACTATGCTTGTCAACAGATCAATAAATACAATTCAGTTTTTGGAATATCGGCAAATTATTCACTTTCTTCTTGATTCATATCCTACTAGGTCACATTGTGCCATCACTATAGTATATCTCGCAATTTTTATGTATGTCAGTCATTTGTATTCATATTACAGTGGACATGCTAATGCGTGTTGTTTTTTTACTTCACTGTAAGCTATGCATCAGCTCACACAGCCGTCTATTGTTGTTATGGTTTTCACCTCCCTCAGGGGGTCACCTCGGTCATTCCTGAAACACGGTCTTTTATGATGTTTCAATTCAAATTTGAGGGAGTGGCTCCCGCTCGAGTTCTGTATGTGGCTATATGTCTTGAGGCTCAAGCTATTCCACATTAAGGATCCACAATACTTTCCTTGTATATTGCGGGAATTCCGACTTTAGTGTAGTTATAGCCTTGTAATAGGCTTACCTCACCTTTAGTATATTTACTTCCCCTTTTGATCCTATCATTGTAAGTATATTCAAAGTTACTTAGGGTGAATACTCTATACTTGTAGATATTACATAGATGTGAATATATTATAGACGTGGATATTTCATCACCAAGGCATATGTCTCTTCTATTACATGATAGTTTATCATATATCTACAATATACATGTTCATCTTCTTTAGCAATTCTACCGCCCTATTCTTTAAGTTATTATATTTTGTATATGGCGGATTCCACGTAAAACTATACCACTTTCCGTCGAATTGTCAGTCTCACCGGAAAATGACTTTTGTAACATTAAAAAATGATAAAAAACTGACTCTGTGTCTTGTACTGTGTTTGCTAAACCCACAAATGTTGTGTAATGTATGCATATCTGAATATAAACAGTTTTACGCTGCACATTTCTTATCTGCAGTATAATAATGAGACAGAAATGTAAATGTTTCTAATGTCATTTGTTCTAATGTCATATGTCCGTCCAACTTTTTTTACAATATTCACCACAAAACAAATGTCAATTAAATTATTCAATTAAAGATTTACAGTGGTACTAGCTGGACCTTATTGAGATATATGTACCATTGCCAGTGTATTAAATACCAATACATCGATACTATGAGCGTTTGAAAAACGTTTCTAATGTCATTTCCGTCCAACTCCCGTGACGGAATGACACTAGAATTTTTTTGAAAAGGCTCAATATTACAGCATGGGCGATGACATACACTGACAATGGTACAGATACAAAATAGATTTTGACGGACAAATGACATTAGTAACACAAATGTTACTAATGTCATTTGTGTTTTGTTCCGCTAAACTAAACACTGTACAAACAATTGATAGGGGCACCTGTTTATTTTCATCTTATGCAATTCATTGACACATTTTAGATAATAACGTACAGGGAACATTGTTTGTTTATGATGTTTTCCAAGTTATTGGTGTTACTAATGTCATATTCCGTCAAGGACAGACAGAAATGGGAGTTAGTGGTACGGTTTTGCCTGGAATCCGCCATATTCAAACTCATATTATATAGATGTGGATACTATACAGATGTTATATGGATATTACATAAATTTGGATATTATATATATAGAAGTCGGTATGTGGATATGTAGAACTCGATATGTGGATGCGGATGTGGAAATGTGGATGTGGGATATGTAACGGATATGTGGATATAAAGATCTGATGCATAGATGTAGATATCTGGAAATTGATATGTGGGAGTCGATGTGTGGATGTAGATGTGGGAATGCAGATATGGGGTAGTCAATATGTGAATGTTGAAATGTAGGTATACAGCTGCGCATTTGTGGATATTTATATAGATATTACAGTTGTAGATATTATATACATGTGAATATATAAATATGAATATATAAAGAGGGTCTTTTTTGTTATTATTTTTTAAATTTTGTATGTATTTGTCTTTGATATATTCTTTAGAGTAGACTTATCCCCCTTGGGGATTAGAATGATTTCTGTCTTAGCAGAGTTACCTTCCTTGGCAATTGCCTGCTTCCATTGTGTTATCTCCCTTCTATAGGGTTTCCTCGCCATTACTACAGCTTTTCTTCTCTGTTCTCTAGTATGGCTATCAATAGAGTTGCTTTCTCTTTTCATTTAGGTTCATACAAATATTTCAATATTGAATACATAACCCTATTTTCATCCTGATAACGTCATTCTTACGTCACTATATGTTTACAATTCCTTTTGTCTCAAGATACTCGAAAAAGATAGCCTTAACTTAGCTAAGTTGTACATGAGCGTTGCAGTTGCCAACAGTTTAAATAGGATTATCATCCCTTATTCTTGTTTATCCAATATCATCCATGTAAATATTTAGCAATATAGTATACATCTGCACTGGTCTAGCCAAATGGCCCGAAATAGGTATGGGAAATAATTCTCGCTAAAAGTTTCAATATCACGAGATTAAACACGGCGATCGCATACTTGATTCTCATCGGTCGAGTCTTTGAACTCGAACCAGTTTTCCTCCTGAACATACACCCGAAACTTAAACATCCATCAGCTAAGTTACTTAAAAATGTGACCGTCACTGTCACTTCAAATTTTGATCTTTATTTCAACCGTTAGTCCAGATTTGGTCGTGATTATGATGATGCCACTGACCATGACCAGATCATAATCAAAATCGTGATTCCGATCATGTGATCATGGCGCAAACTCCCCAGTTCTGGGCATGGGGAATTAGAATGTTCGAGATTCTCTCAGCGTTTTATCGTCGACCAACAACGACTGACTGTGTCATCTATACCACGCATGCATTACATAGTCTCGTTGGATGCTTGTCAATAATTAATTAGAGTCATAATTAATTAGAGCAATATGCCCAGTTGAACGTTAACAAACTTATACTTCAGTCTCAGCACCATAAACATGTATTAAAACACCAGAGGTGACACTTGGATGATGTGCATAGAAAACCCGACCATTAATGGAGGTGTCCCCGTCTTTCTGCCATGAATTATGAATATCTGATCCTACACTGGATATGAAATCTTTGTCAGATAGACTTAATTCTACAGATATGCTTACATTGCGAGTTTTTTTTCTGATAGCTAACATGAAACTCATTCTCTAAGATATCGAAATGTCCAGGGACCCATTCAAAATACACATATTTCTTAACTAAGAATAGATAAAATATTAATATTTGATCTAATGAGGTAGGAGCAATTATTCCTTGCCTGAAGTGCAATGAGACTGTCACAGCTCTCAGTGAGATCATGTCGCTAAGAAAACGTAATGACATGAAAATTCAGTTGTAAGTACTGCGCTAGTATTAATATCCGATACTGATTATATCTTAATAAGATAACAATTTATATGTCTTTCACTCCATTAGTAAATAATAGCAGTTACTCAATAGATATTTGAGTACCTTATTTACGAAAGTGGAATATGTTCGCCTTGGAGATAGCCTTCCTCAGAAAATCTCCAGCGCACCTTATAAGTCTAGGCCATCAATTCTACTGAAAGTATTTATCATGCTATCCACATCCTGTCCGGAGTGTGTCCACTTTTCCCCCCTCTTTAACCCTCATCCGTGGATTGGTTGATACATTATTCGCCATGAGAGTCGAGAGCTTGCGCATTATTTGCGTATATGAACATCTGCGGGAAGTATATAGTTCAGAAATAAGTGTATATCTATACATCACGTCTTGCCATTTTTCTGATAGCTTACTTCCTACCGCCTGTGCGACCGGTAGCCTTCTGTCTTCAGTGTGATAGGTGACCCCCTATCGTCACTGTGGTAGGTGGTCTTTTTATATCCCACACATGTTCAATCTCACGTTCGGCTATTTCCGTATTGGCGGCACTTAGCCCCTTCACATGGAAAGAGCCACCCATGGGGAGCGTATGGCAATCACGTAGTGAGCCGTCTACGAAATAGCGCCTTTGATAATCGAGCGATCTTTTTATATCCCACACATGTTCAATCTCACGTTCGGCTATTTCCGTATTGGCGGCACTTAGCCCCTTCACATGGAAAGAGCCACCCATGGGGAGCGTATGGCAATCACGTAGTGAGCCGTCTACGAAATAGCGCCTTTGATAATCGAGCGATTCGATCGCATTTTATTGTGTAATGAAGTTAACTTTAATCATGAGAACGTAATACATTCAAATTATACAAAAGTATTTCTATATTTATGTGAATAATAGTAGTTGGTGCCGTGGGACGGCATGGTCACCCTCACAGGTTGCCGCCATGTTGGAGAGAAGTTCCGCCGCAAATTGTGTGCATGCGCGAACGTGATTCAGTTTCCGCTCCCAGAAATCCGTTAGATCTGAGGTCATTTTCGCAGCTAGGAATGGACCAGAACGAGTGGATGGTCATGGCACACGGACAAGAGCGAACATGGCCGAGGATGCGTCTGATACACTTACAATAGCATAGGCGAATTGTAAACGCACCCATCGCGCCTCCCACAGGTTTGTTGCCATGTGATGACGTAGGGGATAACTCAAATGTGTAATACACAAAATGCTTTGTTGTGTGAACGTAGAATGCTTGTTGTTGCTGCAGCTGTTTGTCCTTCTTTCTCTCGTCTGATTGCGTCAAGGCGATACGACATTAGAGGCTAAATATTATTGGATGTATGAGTGTAGGGATCTTACTCCCCATTATTAGAGCTACTGCGTTGAGACGTGCACTGCGCACGATTGACTCACTGACTCAATCATTTGTACATAACTCGATCACTCAGTCACGTATCTCTAACTCCGATATCATACAGGAGATGGTAACTTTGTCAGGCTAGACCGACTCATGCCCTGCTGACTGCAACCTATCGCCCGCGCTATCCCAAAACCCTTGTAAACAAATGGGTGTAACGTTCACCATTCCTGAGGAATTGTCCTGTAATATCCATTATTCCGAGTTTTGTGTTTGTCCGGAATCCCATTTTCCATCCACCCACCAGTAACCTTACCCGAAGTACCCTCGAGGAACGCTTCAATACGAGACCCTTCACATCTCATGTGATGGTTTATCTAGACCCATTTGACTAGATGAAAAGTCCGTTCTTTCGGATATTTGGTGAGATCTGCGGTCATTTCTCGAGTCCTACATTTCCCGTGATCGGAAGTGACCTTTTCAAGTTGCCAAAGTAACCCAAGGTCAAGGGTTAGAAATCAGTTACGCCAGATTTCCCAACAATGAATAGGTCAAAATACTGGACGGGCTGACAATCGCGATTTGATTTGAAACTTCGGATTTAGAAATTTGCAATTCCGGTTTGCACAAATAATCTTCAACGGCAACAGCAACTCTTGCATTTCCCCCTTGGCACAGTATACGGTCAACATGGGTGGGCCTGGAGCAGTATCGTCATATCGGGAATGGAAAAAGATATCGCCTGTGTAGTGCATCGTATAGAGCCTCAAGAATTATCAAATGGTACGAAGAATAGTCCCTTCGTGTGCCTTCTTTGTCGATAAAGGTAAATTGAAATGCAATGCTGTAGAAACTGGTGAATGGATCAACAAGTTTCATTGTGGTTAGAAAACACTGAACGGTATGTCTAAATCGGGTTTGAGTAGTCAGATCCTTCGTTTTATCACCCAGTTTTTCAGATATATTTAAATTGAGTGCGAATGAATGTGTGATATAATATGATGTTAACAGAGTTCGAATTTGGGCTGGTGACAACGATGGCGTAAATATGATGTGCACAGTTCGAGTGTCAGTTCAGACTGGAAAGGTTCTCGGTCGATTCCGGCTTTATTTTTTTTCGGTGAAGGCAACGGTAATCGGATGAGAAGTTGGTAGTATGGTGCCGTAAACTCGGCAGTAGTATAGTAAACCTCAATTGAACCCTATTGACCTCAGAAATTTGCATAATTTGAGGAGGAAACGAGGAGGTGACAGCCAATCAGAAGCGAGTAAAATTTGACCTCAGAAATTTGCATATGACGTCACTGGCTCGGCGTTCTGTGGATGTGTGTGTACAAAATGGCGGCGTGTGTGTCCAAAATGGCGGCTGTGGGGTGGGGTGGTCAAAATGGCGGCGCAAGGGAGCAAAGGAGGCGGTGGGGAGGTCACGGGGAGAAAAAACCCTCACATTACCCTCAAAAAACCTCTAAGCCATATAATAATAATAAACATAATCTATAGGTGTTGTACCATGTTAATAGGATCAGTCTAGCATCTGTACCACCCTAGGGTCGAGCGTTTATTGTCCCGTGTATCTCCGCAGAAAATCAACAAACAAAATGGCGGCTCCAGGATGGTGTGGGGACGCCCTTTCCACATCACGGCGTCGATCATAGCGCCATCTGCACACACTGACGCAAGGGAGACAACTCGTGTGGCCCAAGGGTATGGAAATAGCCGTTTTGGAGCTAGGGGAGTTACTACTGGTCCAGTGGGGTCGAGTGATGTATCAATGTGAAGCCTATGTGAGGGGGCATCTGATGGGCTGGGTGTGGGGTTGAACTAGCGTCATTCTGCGCATGCGCGGTGGCCCAAGGGTATGGAAATAGCCGTTTTGGAGTCTAGGGGAGTTACTACTGGTCCGATGGGGTCGAGTGAGGTATCAAAGTAAAGCTTATGTGAAGGGGCATCTGACTGGACTAGCGGGTTGAAATAGCGGCCTTCTGCGCATGCGCGGTGGCCCAAGGGTATGAAAATAGCCGTTTTGGAGCTAGGGGAGCCCCTAATGGTTCAATGGGGTCATATGAGTTATCAAAGTGAAGCATTCGTGAAGGGGCATCTGACTGGACTAGTGGGTTTGAAATAGCGTCATTCTGCGCATGCGCGGTGGTCCAAGGGTATGGAAATAGACGTTTCGGGATCTAGGGGAGCCACTATTGGTCCAGTGGGGTCATATGAGGTATCAAAGTGAAGCTTTCGTGAAGGGGCATCTGACTGGACTAGCGGGTCGGGCGTTGTCACCATTCTGCGCATGCGCGGTGGCCCAAGGGTATGGAAATAGACATTTTGGAGCTAGGGGAGTTACTCATGGTCCAATGGGGTCATATGAGGTATCAAAGTGAAGCCTTCGTGAAGGGGCATCTGACTGGACTAGCGCCTTGGGCGTTGTCACCATTCTGCGCATGCGCGGTGGCCCAAGGGTATGGAAATAGCCATTTTGGAGCTAGGGGAGTTACTCATGGTCCAATGGGGTCATATGAGGTATCAAAGTGAAGCCTTCGTGAAGGGGCATCTGACTGGACTAGCGGCTTGGGCGTTGTCACCATTCTGCGCATGCGCGGTGGCCCAAGGGTATGAACATAGACGTTTTGGGCTCGAGCGGGGTTTCTCATGGGCCGATGGGATCGAGTGAGGTATCCATGTGAAGCCTAGGTGAGGGGGTTACACTAGGGTGTCGTTTCCATTCTGCTGCGCAGGTCACGTGGGGGCTGTGACGTCACTTCCGGTTTTCACTAAAACTACCTCCAAACCCAGAAGAGTTCCAACGTTCAACCCTCCGGGGTGTTTTCCTGCCCCCGCCCCGGCGCCCCGGCGCCCCCCAGCGCGCCCCGGCCGTAGCGCGCGCGGGTTCTCCGGCCGCAGCGCGCGCGCGCGCGTCAATGTAGGGAGAGGTTAAATCGACAACATAGAACTTATAGTCATAAACTTAATCTATACGTGTTGGACGAGTCTTCACTCACCGTATACACGTACCTCAATGACATGCCCGCTCCTAACCTAGACCAAAAACACGTACTTGGTCTGTGGGCTGATTTCATTGGCTCTCTATTTTTACTATAGTGCGCTTGCATTCTAACCTTGATGGGCTACATTTTGGCCCCATCCTACACCACTGATTTCAGTTTGACTGAATCTCCACATTGGGCATTGATGCATTATGAATAAAACACACAAGACAGGGGTTTTTTGGTGAGATCTCATTTTTTTTATTCAGTGAACAACAACAACGTGAGAACAACCACGTGAAAACTGAAGCCCAGAACAAGGGGCTTGTACATTGAAAGAACTGAAGCCCAGAACAGGGGCTTGTAAACTGAAGCCCAGAACAGGGGGCTTTTAAACTTAAGCCCAGAACAGCGGGCGTGTGTACATTGAAAGAATTCAAGCCCAGAACGGGACTTGTACATTGAAATGATGGGCGGCCCAGTCATATACGAGTACATCTCGGTCCTCGGCCTTGGGGTACTCGTCAAACATCTGTACGATGGTAGATAAGGGTCTTCTCCGGCATCGATGGTACAGGTAAAACAAGCAATATTGTCCGCACACGCTACTGGTCAGGCTTTGCAACGTTTGACTGTTCCAACACCACGTCTCTGTGCCTTGATCCATGAAGTCTGTTACATCGGGATGGAGGGGTGGCAGGCCGTACGGGTCAAAGTATTCGCCCTGCTGTTCTGTCAAGTACACGGCCACCCAATGTTCACCGGGCCGATCCATCGGGTCCGTGTTGAGAACGTAAGCAGCAGGATACATACGGTCTAATGGGAACACATCTCGGGCGAACACCCCTTGAAACATCATACGTGTCTCTGGGTCATTCTCCAGCACGGTGGTTATCTGGTCTGTATCCATGTTAGGTGGAGAAGTCACACAGCACGTTGCGCGCCTTGTCCACTTGAATGATGTTGTCAAACTCGGCGTAGCAGATCACATTGACGGTGCTCCGGAGGGCTCGTAGAAAGTGGATTTCCAACCGTAAATTGCCTTGCTTGGCCAGGGCCAGCTGATGGTCGTTCTCTAAGGTAGGGGTCAGATCGAAACAGAACAACGTGTATCCGTTCCCGTAGTCCTCCCGACTGATGAAATTCCCTTCGTCCTGGTTGATTTGACCGGTGGCTGTAAACAGGCTCTGATAGGCTCGAATGAAATTCGCGCGCCCAAAGTTCAGGGTTAAGGCCGTGGCTGGCACCTGTTGTCCATCCACATGCAGGGCCACAAAATTGATGCCGAAATGTTTAAAGTCAAACGGATTCTCTGGGTAGGCTCCACTGAAACTGGTATTTTCCACACAGGCCAGGATCAATCGCTTGGGTAGTTCCCCCAGGAACAGGTTTCTTTGTTGGCGCTCATATTTCCAGCAGACACAGAGAACACTTTGGTTTGTACACGTCGGATAGGGTACTGGGCTGGTTTTGTTTCCAAGGCTTTCATGTGTCCCAATTGAACGGCTGGATTCGGTTTCACTTTTCGGACATACAGGACTGCGTCTTCGATGACAATCTTATAGTCAGCTACATGCGCCTCTACGTTAGTGGCCATCAAGGCGAAGGTCGGAGGCGCCCGTATCAGTCGGATTTTGATGGGAACCTTGTTCAAGAGGTATCGGTCTTGCATGAACATGTCTGCGTGCAGTCGACCGATCATATCCACCGAGACGCCGTTCGCGGTCAAAGCCTTCTGTTGGTCAAAGCCTTCCGTTTGCTATATCCCGTATTGTCGTTCTCTGCGCCCATGTGCTCGGCTTTGTCCTGGTAGAATAAAGCGGCTGTCAGTTGAGATTTTTTAGCCTCTCGCCCATGCGACAACAGCGTCTCGATGTAGGCTCGATAGGGGTACGTGTTGATCGAGTCAC